>JSYV01000109.1:0-30025 GCA_000787455.1 Evansstolkia leycettana | reverse complement strand
CCCCCCCCCCCATGAGAGGAGGTCTTGATTCCAAGCCTGACCGGAAAATTAGTGTATTTCCGACAAAAATGGCTGATATATCTCGAGATAACCATTTGGTCTATTTGAACTGCTTGAAGCTCCACACACTGTCGCCGCCGGCTGTCAGGATGTACAATCTTTCAGCGCCAGGATGCCTACTGTACATTTCTTCTCACTCCTCTTGACAGCGAATTGATTGTGTGGGGGCCAGTAGACCGTAAGTTTGTCGGGGACTACATTGTCTTACACATGAAGCATTAGCAATGAGAAGATAATCTCTATTCTGCTGTAGTTCTCAGGATCGCAAAGATCTGAATTCTGGCATCAAGCATACTATATTGTAGTTGTCCGAGACATCAGACTGATTAATTTTCTTGTGTCGATATCTTCTGACTTCAATCGGAATCTGCCTCCTGGTCAATCTTCTGATTCGGTTCCGTGTTTTTGGCATCTACATTGCGCCTTCTTACATATCTATATGTACAAAAGGAACCTTCAGCATATCCGGGGTCCTGATCGATTGATACTGCATCTTCGTATCATGGTGATAAACGAGCCTTATTATATGTTACTAACAAAAGCAAGCAAGACATAAAGACTATGATCGAGGTCTGCTTTCTCTTCAAGCAGTCGTCTTCGTTCAAAAAAGAAGAAAGAAGGATGCTTACCAATACCAGAGTAGATTGTAAGCTCAGAACCGTGTAGTGTCTATGTAGTCTTACGCAGTGCTTCGCACTAAATTTGGAGCTTCAGCTTCTTTTGATGCGAATGCTTCGTAAGATACACTCGTCTCCTTTTGCTGTGATGACGCGAACCACGCATTCGGCTGTGTAGCCCTGGAGACATGGAAAAACTCTTAGGCAACATCATCTATATGGAAGTTCAGAGACTGACGTCTGGGTGTAGTCCATGAGCTCCTTGAATCTGTTCTTATAGCACTTTTCCTGAGTAACTGACTGCGAGAAGATGATAACGAGAGTTGTTAGTGGATATCATATTCATTCATAGAATCATAACGAGCAGACGCTGGTTAGTTTTCTCTATTTTAAGCTTCATTTGCCGCCTGCTGGAGCCGCCTCTCATCGCGTCTAGGCTCCCTGTCACTCAAGCAGCGCAGATTGATTCCCCGGGAAATGTATACTGGCGTCAAAACTGCGGAGGAGGCAGAAATAGCTCTGGTTGGACACGACCATCGAATCGATTTCGAGGAAGACAAGACACTCGTTATCTCGAAGATGCAGCAAACAAATGTTGACAGCAGCCATACTCACCGACTTGCGGAGAAAGTGATCTCACTGACTTGAGGGTAGAAGAATGGTTCGATTCTCTATCTCATAACCTTGTTGTAGGGAAGCTAAATCCATGTGAGCACTGCTTAACTAGGTTTGGCCTGTAACTTCGAGAAGACAGTATTCGTTCTGCTGGGGAGGATCACCAATCACTTAGCTTAATAGTTGTCGTAGGGCATAATTTGCATTTAGTGCGTTCAGCTGAAGCAGGCTGCGCTTTCTCCTCAGAAATAAATCCCAGACAGTGGGTTTGTATTGAGCTGTCCCTCATCATTTTAGCATATCCTGCATAGCAGCAGAATGGCCAGGAAGGAACTGGGTTGCAACTGGCTAGTCGACAGAGAGTTCTGATCTCATCAATATGAGGGAAATAGCTGGAGTAGACAAGAGCTCAGAAGCGTCTTACCTCTCTCTATATTTGACGAAGGTGCATGAAAAGATGCAAATTGCATCCCACCACGGGAATTAAGATCCTCTTCCGAGGTTTCAGTAAGATTGGGAAGAGCCGTGCCTAAAACCGTGTGCCCAGGAACGACCAAGTCCAGCAGTTCCAAGTAGTCGGGAACATTGAAATTGTAGAGCTTGCTGCATTGTATCTTGAGCTTTCCGTCGTAATGACTCTGGAGAACTCGGACACGAACCAGATTCAGTATCGAAAACAAAAAGAACCTTTTAGTTGATGGTTATGATGTTAGAATCTGCGCAGATGAGGAGTAAATAATGCGAGGGTGAAAGGTGAATATGAAGTCATGATAAGGATGGAAGAGCTAAAAGGCACACGTACTGGGAAAATGAGATGGAATTTGAAGAACAGCGGTCTACTCTATTTCCCATCCCGCTCTCTTTGGGGCGCAATTTGGAACTTCATTCCACCTGTCATGAAATTGACATCATAGCAACCAATTCAGACACGGCAATCGTTTCATCGCGGCGGCTGTGAACATCCACTGCCAGTGTGAGAAGAACATGGATATTGCTCCTCCCACAAATCTCAGAGACTGTGCCTATCAATAGAGTAATGCAGGAAATATAATCCATCAGCAATGTTAGCCAAGTGTCTCCACTGAAAACTGTTTGCACTCAGGTGTCAGTTAACCTAGCATTGACTGTCTAGGTGTGCCTTCGTAGCTCATGGTTCAAGAGCAGTACCAAGATATGAATGAGGCGTACATTGGACTCCAACAACTGAGATATAAAATGGGCAATAACTTCAAGATGGACGCATATATATATATAAGATTTACTTTTCAGACTTAGAAGCAGGGTTGTTGTTCTATCTTGAGAGTACAGAGTACCCATACGTGGAGAATTTCCAGAAAGGAATCCATCGTTGGCAGGCGGAGCTTCTTATCGCCTGATCGATAACGTTAAGTGGACTCGACGTTGTGGTCAACCTGAACAATCGGTCCCAACACACATACTCGGGTATCCTTCCAGCAGAGAAAATGCCACGATCACATTCGCTCCTACCATGACCTCAGCAGTCCGATACTCTTCATTGCCATCGCCGATATGGACGCCCCTCCCCCCGCAAAGAGGCAGCGGAGGCTGATTATCTGCTCGGACGACGAATTCGAAGAGTCGCCGCTGGAAGAACAGCATCTAAAGAATGAACTTTCAGCAAATAGTCCACCGGGAAAGACGGCTCGTCGAGGTATTGGTGTCCTCGGGCTATCATCCGGGCCATCGAATTCCTCAAATACAAAAACCCTCCCGTTTGCACCTTCGCGTTCTTCTAAATCGAAACCACCGTCGCAGACTCCAAGCAGTTCACGATCGAACCACAGAGCATACTCGTCCTCGCCAGAGAAGAAGAAGAAAAGTGTGAATGCGAATGCGAATGGAGAGCGAATCTCGAAGGATGTACCGTTGTCGACGAAATCACTTCATAGCTTCTTCCAGCCTGCGAGTGAGGAGCAGCGATGGTCTTCGCAGAAGTTCGAGATGGCGAACAAGAAAAAGACGAATGGGCCAGGCCATCTTCCCGTAATGACGGAGACAATCGAAGATGATGACGATCTGATTGAGGATGATTACGATTCGTACGACGAGATATTTACTCAGCATATCAATGATTCGTGTAAGGCTGGCGGAACTGATATGTCGAAACCAAGGTCAGGGCAGCGGTGCGATGGTCTGATTCAGCTCGATCAGACACAGTCGTCTTCCAGGACGAGAACGACAGCAGCAACAAATGGCGGGTCTTTCAAGAGGTTCTCCGCCTCTTCGAAACGGTTTCTGATGCCTTCAAACCTGCACCCCGAGGGTTCAAAAGTCTCGAGTGCGGATGCCCCGGAGGATGACAAGCGGCCTTGGGCGCAGCGGTATACACCGGTGAATCTGGACGAGCTGGCAGTACATAAGAAAAAGGTTGCAGATATTAAGGCTTGGTTGGATGGCGTTTTTGCTGGCAAGAACAAACAGGTATGCTTGTCCCGTAGTATAGATCTATATTCAGCGAACTCGTCTTTACTGACTAGATCAGAGATTACTCGTGCTGCGTGGCCCTGCAGGGTGCGGGAAGACCACGACCATATCTTTATTGTCCAAGTCTATCGGCTTTAATATACTCGAATGGAGGAATCCTTCAGTATCAGAATACGCTGCAAACGGGTATACCTCTGTTGGTGCGCAGTTCGAGGAGTTTCTTGTCCGAGGAGATAAATTTACCGGGCTCGATCTGGACAGCGCGGTTGATTCTTCTGGAAAGAAGAAAAGCGATGCCGACGGAGATTCCTCTAGCCGACGGATAATTCTCATCGAGGAATTTCCAGTCATGATGGGCCGGGCCTCATCAGCTCTCACTGCGTTTCGATCATCTCTTCAGCGATACCTCGCCGCTGCGGTTCCCTCTCGTTGGACTGGTCCTGATTCACGGGGAGCCGATGTTCAACAAAGTCCGCCCATTGTAATTATTGTTTCCGAAACGCTTTTCAGCTCCGCATCATCCGTATCTGAAAACTTCACTGTTCACCGGTTACTTGGTCCGGTTATTTACAATCACCCCGGTACTGCTATAATTGATTTCAACAGCATTGCCCCCACTTTCATGCTCAAGGCTCTGAACCTGGTTCTCGAGAAAGAGGCCCGCCATTCCAAGCGGACAAAAGTCCCATCGCCAGCTGTTCTGAAGTCAATCTCCGAGATCGGTGACGTGCGAAGTGCCATCTCGACACTGGAATTCTTGTGTCTCAAGGGCGATAGAGGGTCAGAATGGGGTGGTAATTTGGCGACGAAAACCAAGCGAACGTCTCGCAATAATGGAGCTCTTACGTCAATGGAGAAGGAGTCTCTAGAAATGATCACGCAACGCGAAGCGAGCCTGGGGATATTCCATGCTGTGGGAAAGGTTGTATACAACAAGCGAGAAGATGCAAGTCTTGCCACAGAAGGTGTCAAGCTCCCGCCGCCTCCGGACTATCTGCGTCACCATGATCGTCCAAAAGTGTCTCAGGTTTCCGTTAACGATCTCGTTGATGAAACGGGAACTGATATTCAAACATTCATCTGTGCACTGCATGAAAACTATGTGCCATCATGTGACAGTCAGTCCTTCACTGATTACCTTGATGGGTGCATAGAGTCGTTGTCCGACAGTGATCTTCTCTGCGCTCATAGGACCTCCCGAAGAAACCGAACTGGTGTTGGAGTGGGTGCCCCTTTCTGGGGCGCTGGCGTAGACATGCTACGGCAGGACGAGATCAGCTTCCAGGTTGCTGTTCGAGGCTTGCTTTTCTCTCTTCCTTACCCTGTGAAAAGACGCTTAGGTGCAGCAGGAGGTCGAGGTCGCACCAGTGATTCACACAAGATGTTTTACCCTACCCTATTGCGACAGTGGAGTGAGTATGAGCATACTGAAGGGTTGATCGACTTGTGGATGAAGAGGTCATTGGATCCATCCTCCAGATCGCGTCTTGCGGCGGATGATCCGAGCTCGATAGTCAGGCCCGAAGGCATCAGATCTTGGAAGAGTCTCGGCGTCGGAAAGATTTCCTCGGCCGAACAAGATGCACAGCACGACAGCGCACACTCGATGACAGTCACAATGCTGTCTCGCGATGACATGTTACTCCACCAATTGCCCTACATTGCCAAAATCTTGCGCGATGGATCTGAACTCAGGGAGCTCGAGAAGATAACTGCATTCCACGGCATCCAAGCCCCGAGCGATGTCATTGACGACGACGCTTTGAATGATGCCGAAGATCTTTTGACAGAAGGCTGGACGGATGGGCTGGACTCCGTCTCGTCGCCGTCCAAGAAAAGACACGTCATCAAGGGCCAGGGCAGTAGCAGCGCCTTTGGGCCTAAGCTACCGCCGCCTGCAGAAAAGGCAGAGAAACTCTTGCTGAGCGATGACGATATTGAGGATTAGAATCCTCTTGTCTTCATTCGTCTGGATTATAAAGTATCGAATGGTTCCGTTTGGAGCATGGGTTGTGAAGGCTTATTATGAGAACATGATTGGATTTCTTTAGAAAGGACAGGAATCTTTGGATACGTATCGGGTCTCGGATGTTAAATAATCTAGAACGAGTTGGACAGGTCAAAAGCACTACCACGAAAGCAATCCTAACAGGAAGAAGTGATCTGTGAAGATCTAGCATGGTATATCGTCTCTATTTTGAGTCTATTGTGTAGTGTATGATTCTGGAAATCAAGGAAAGGTCTAGAGCTGACGCCACAGATCTGGCCACAAGATACGATCTCCGCAAAAGATAAGATACACTATTCCCACTTTCCAACTCTACTCTTTTCTTGTACAATCCTCTGTCTTTCCTGGGCATTTCTGGAGTCGTACTTTCTCCATTTCAAAGACAAGCATTGATACACTTGTTGGTCGAGGAAAAGAGACCTTGTTTAGGTATGCTCGAACAATAACCCCCCGCTTATTCATGTCCAGTGATGATCTCCTCCTCAACCTGTTGTTATAGTTCAATAGAAGTCCACCAGCACGCAATTCTCAAAAGCAGCAGACCGCTAACTCCTTCCAGTCCTGCAATTTGCAAGAATATGTCGATAAAGGGTCGAAACAATATCTCGAAACGAAAAACCAATGCATTACAGCGCAATTCCAGCAGTTCCGTTTCCTCCTTGCCGGATAATAAAGCCAGATCATTTCCCGATGATGACCCTTCGATAGCTGCAGATCCGCGCGCATTGTCGGCCTCCCAGAATCAAAATGGCAACGCAAGCAAAAATGGGCGAGAAGTGCACCGTAAGGCAGATACCCAGGGCGGATTGTTGCGCATCGTTTCCGCCGCGGCGCATGCGACGCTTCCGAGCTGGGCGAATGTGGTTCTTATGGTCTCGCTGATATTCGGTGGTTGTTGTGCAAATGTATGTGGCACTGGCGTCCTGGATGTCGAACAGAGCCAGTGGTCTTGTGGTTTAACAGAGTGTTACTGACTTTCGAGCTAGGTGTTTGCGCTTGAGGCCATCATTAAGTGAGTGCTCCATTGAGAAGTAACAGATGCATAAGTTGTTGAAAATTGGATGTATGGGGGCCACCGTATATCATCTTGCTAACTCTTTGAGCTACAAAGAGATCAGCCTAGTTCCGGTGAGGAAGTTCCCTGTCTTTTCTGGCCATGGTCAGATATAGTCAGTCCATTTCTGACGCACTGCTTGTAAACAGGTCCCTTAATCACTTTCGCGCAGTTCATTTTAACTGCTTTATTTACGCTTCCGAGTTTCTTCTCCATCAATGCCGGTCCACGGTCACTCTTCCTGAACCGGCGCGCGATACCGTTGAAGTCATGGTTGATATACACCGCATTCTTCCTGACAGTCAACCTCCTGAACAATTGGGCCTTTGCTTACAAAATCTCCGTGCCATTGCACATCATCGTGCGATCAGGTGGTCCTGTTGCCTCCATGATCGTCGGATACCTGTTTAATTCGAAGAGATATTCGCGGCTTCAGATCCTCGCTGTTATCATGCTTACATTGGGCGTCGTCGGTGCAGCATTAGCGGATTCTGATGCCAAAGGCCAATCCATGGACATCGGCATTAACAGCTCTGGTGAGAATGGGACCGGTTCCTCGTTCGCTACATCAATCACTGGCTTCTGCATCCTTGCTTTGGCCATGATTTTGTCTGCTTTTCAGGGGATATATGCGGATAGACTCTACGAAACCCACGGAAGAAGTCATTGGCGAGAAGCCCTTTTCTACTCCCATGCGCTATCGCTGCCGTTCTTTCTCCCGACGTATCCACAGCTCGTGTCGCAGATGCGTCTCCTGTTCTCGTCGCCGCCACTACTTGACAAGCTCTCCGCTATTTCCTCATCGCCGGGCAGCGGTGCGCTTTTTACTAATGATTCCACGTTAATATCAACTGCCTTTGCCGTTACCGCCACTCCACGTACGGCGTCGGTCTCATCATTGAGCAACTCCACTGCTTCTTCCTTGTTGGTGATCATCAGAGAGCACGGTCTCACTCAGTCCATCCTCGGCCGGATCCCTATCAAAGTGGCCTATCTCGTCATGAACGCAGTGACGCAGTACCTGTGCATTCGCGGCGTACATCTCTTATCAGCAAAATCGTCTTCGCTGACTGTCACGATTGTCTTGAATATCCGGAAGCTTGTCTCGCTGTTGCTTTCGATATACCTGTTCGGAAATGATCTGGAGTCGGGAATTCTTGTGGGTGCTGTTCTTGTGTTCGTCGGTGGAGGTTTGTATGGGTTTGAGGGTGCACGGTTGAGGAAGAAGGACTCCATTAAGAAGGAGTGAGTGTTAGCCAAATATATAACGGATACTTGAGTCATTGTCACTATTTTTACCCTCTGGACTATTTTCCATTACATTCTGTGTCGAACGAATTCCTAAATTTCGTCTTTAGAGGGATCCATTCCTCTGTTCGTCTTACTGTTCCTGCTCCCTGAATTTGAGGGGAAGACTCGATAGAAGCCATTTACAAGATTTCATACTTTCTGCGTTGTAGATTATATACATATAGAACAATGGCTTCAACTTCACTGTCTCATATCATGAATGATAGGTCTAGTAGCAGGGCTGCATTCTTAGCGTGCCTGGAAAGAGGAAACACGCATTCTCGTCAGGGGAGTCCTCTTCTGCCTGCTTTTGTGCATTATCCTCTTTGGTGTTGGATAGCAGAATGTTCTTGCCACTTCCTCCATCAGTCTGACGTTGACAATGATAAGATTGCTCTGGGCCTATATAGTCCGATGAAGATGTGTCTGCTGCTGTTGTCTGTTGATAGTTGGCATACTCATCTAACATTTAGCCAGTTCTACGAAGGTATGGCGGAGCCGCATCAATCAAGTCCTTGTCGAATCTTGTACACATTATAGAGACTTCCTAACATAACAATGATTGAGCAAAAGAGAATAAGTTCCTAAGGTACAGAGATGTATAATGCAACATGAACATGACTGTATCACGTATCAAAGGAGAGTTATACCGCCTGACTGCACAGTGGCCATCATACATTGTACAAAAAGTGTAGGAGAAATTGAGTGCCTCTCCTCAAACCTCCCCATCTCCTTCAAAGATGATACTTCTCTAGTTTCCAAATGCTGGACGAGAGCATCTACAAAACTTCTCCTACAATCTTCGCCGCCTCTTTGTAGGTCTCGAGAAGCCTCTCACACTTCTCTCGTTCCGCTTTGATACCATCATCTTCGTAGAGCAATTCACCGAATAGCTCCTCCTTATATAACTCGCTAACGAGCCTATTCTGCACGACATCTTTGCTGTGGTTGACAAGAAGGTGCATAATGGCTTTAGGAACCTGATCGGCGATTGTTTCTCTTACGATATTGAAGTAAGACGAGATCAGTCGCCGAATCAGCTCCGTCTCCAAGATCTCACGTTCGGTGAGAGAGGGCTCAGCATTTTCGTTGGGCTGGGCACTTAAGTTAGCGTCATTCGGATATAAGACGAATGGGGTGAAAGAGTGAAAACTCACAAACTGAGATACATCGCCTCCATACTCAGATGGAGCGGTATAATCGTCAACAGGCATAACAGGCGACCGCATATCTCCTCGCCGAAGGCTTTGGCTGATACTCGGCTCGCTTGAATGGCTGACTTGTCTGTTTTGCGTGGGATTACTGTGAGGCAACGGGGCGGGATTTTGAATGCCCCCTTCTTTACCAAAAAAGTAGTTGAGGAATGAGTCGCGGGTGGTATTCGTTGCGCCAAACATGGGAGAAGAACTGGAGTGCGCGCCATTCAGCGATGCAGCAATGCCGTTCTCTGCAGCTCTGCCAACGTGAGGTGACATACTGCGGGCGCCTTTGCCGGACTGACCCCGGATTGGGAGATTCTGTGTCTTCGATTCAGGTTGCTGCTCCTCTTCATCTTCCGGACTCGCAGGCATAGCTCCGTTGACACCTCCAAGTTCCTTTAGTCGTCGCTTTTCACGCTTTCTCTTCTCTTCTGCTAATGCTGCCTTCTTGTCCTGTTCTTGCTTGTTCTGAATGATTGATGACATTGCAGCCGCTGCGCCAAGAAAATTCGGATGATTGGTGTTTATATACGCTCGCTGAATAGCAATAAGTGACTCGACATAGCTCGAGCATGGGCCTAGGCGTTCACGGAGAAGGTCAGACACCACTTCAATGAGCTTCGCCTGGAGACGCGGGAACCGTAAGAGTTCCTGAGAACCGCAAGTGTGACAGATCTTGATAAGCTCCTCATAAACAAGCTCTACGCATCTTTGGCTAGGAGCTTCTAGCAGCTTGATTTGAGGCTTGACCAGCAAGTCGAAAGCAAGCTCCGGAACGAAGAGGCTGGGTCGGGGTCCAGTAGAGTTCCGAATCGCAGTCCTAATGTCCGAGACGGACAGATTGTGGGTAGGGTCTATTGTCTCAAGAGAATTCCCAAACACCGAGTTGAAAATGTAATAGATCCGGGCTCCACCACAGAGTTCCTTGGTCGAGATTTCGGAAGAAGTACCATCGATCGAGGCGATGAACGAGGAAGCAAACCGCGTCATCAGCTGTAGTATCAAAGATCCACGGTGCTCTTTCCCGCTGAATTGTTTGTTTCCATAACTGGCAAGTTCTTGCTGCGTTTGGCCCATTAACGTGTTGAGTCGCGCTTTGATATCGGGCAGACGGTCCCGAATGTGAGCCATCAGGGTGGTGTTCAAGGTCTTCGCAAGGAACTGGGTCCCACAGCGATTGGCCATATTGCGATAAGCAGGATGATGACGGAAAAACTCCGCTTCTGCTCTGAGCGCATCAGCCAACGGTTTTCCAGACTGGATATCCTGCTGGGACCGGTTAACTACGCCGATGAACCCCAGCTTAAGCGGATAGACTCGACCAGAAAGAATGTCCAATGCGTTGGTACCATGATCCATCAGGTCGAGCTTCGTCAAGACGCCAATCGTCCTGCGACCCATGGGGTCGACCTGGCGCGCGAGCTTCAGAGCTTCGGAGTTGACAAGATCCACATTGGCAGGGGAAACAGCCAAAATGATACTGTTTGGCTTCGCGATATACTCCAGGATCAAAGTTCTGGTTTGTTTCTCAATATCGGACGGTTGGTCCCCGATCGGCACTTTCGTCAAACCCGGCAGATCTACCAGGGTGAGATTGAGAACATGAGGTGAGAATATCTTTAAATTGATCGGCTGCCGGTTAATTCCCTTGTTATTTCCGGCTATCCTGGCAGTTTCTGCTTCAATCTCCTGCTTCACAAGCGCGAAGTCGTCGAATTTCCGGCCCGGAAGGTGATGGAATTCGGCCCACTCATATTGGTTGGCAACGCTGGCAGCGGTGTGTGGTATATGGACCTCACCATTCTCTGGTCTATCGTCTCGTTCGCTTGGGATATTGATGAGCTGAAGGATCAATGGCCGTCTTGTAACGATACCGCTTCCCCTTGGCAGGAAGTCTCTTCCAACGATGTTCTCAAGTACAGACGATTTTCCCGACGACTGGGAGCCTACCACGACCTAGCAAACTGGTTAGCCTTAAAGACTTGATCGACCTGCCGCCACAGAGAATGGCATGTCCGGAAATTGCTTGATCTCTCAGAAGAATGGTCAACACTTACAATCTGCGGTAGGTCAAGCGAATCATTTCCAATGGTATTGAAGACCAGGTCCTGGAGCTTATTGACAGTCACGAGCAAGTCTTCACCAAGGGACGCCATCTTAAATGCGGCGACGGAAATTTGGAAATTTTGTCGCTCTGCTCTCTATACCCTGACACGAGGATAATAGAGGACTCTAAGCCGCGGCGATAACGAATGACTTGCAGGAAATCCTGCCGGCCTTGCCTTTCAAGCCAGAGGACTGGATAGTGAAAAATGTGGAGAACGGCGGTTTAGGATGAGGATATTAGCGTTCCCAACGCTATCGTCGTCGAGTGAAGGGTTGATTGTCACAGGATGCACACGGTCGGGCGGAGCAGGCAGGTAAGATAGGAGGAGGATGATCGAGTCAACTAAGTCTCTCCTTCGGTTCTACCTTGTTTATCGGCTGGAGAGAAGTACCTTTACTTTTTTCGGCCCATCCGAAACCGGTCACGTGACTTTTGAGATATTGAAGGACGCTGACATAACAGAGTACAATGACATTGGTGGACATGTAGAACGGTACAGCATTGTACAGTGCAAGGACTATTTACAGGAGCCAATTCATCAAGTCGAGTAATGATAAGTATAAACATGTGCGACAAGGATAAAAGGCTGCTCAAAGCAATCAAGGATTTTTCGGACCAAATCATCTATCTTGCAATCAAACTATAAGCTCCCAAGTTCCCAACTAACCTGAGCAACTGGTACTGCGAGAACGTAGCTTGGAGCTGCCACGTCAAACAATGCATTGAAGCCAATGCTCTTGACTAAGATTCTGGAAGAACAAATCCAGTTAATAAAGGTTCACTATATTGCCGTGTGAAACAAGAGGAACTCACAGATGCCGAAACGAGTGCCTCCAAAGGTGGTTCTTCACTCATCAAGCTGCACATAGTTGGCGGGGAACAGACCAGTTTTGCCGTCGAATTCGCCAAGCCACCAGTCGTCGTCCGGAAATTCCTGCATATGGTACCTAATTAGTGACAAGCCTTTGAGGCCTGGAAGCGGAGGAAGCGGAAAAGCACGGAGAATGCCGAATGAAGGTCATGAGAGTAGGCGCATTCCGGGAACTTACCAGGTTCGTGATCTTGGCACCTTCAGGGAAGCTGATCTCGTTGTCCTCTGCAGCTTCATAGTCGTACAGGGCAGTTGCAGTTGGTCCTTTGCTCGCAGCAGTCACACTGGGACCAGTAGCAGCTGGAGCCGCCGCGGCTGGCTCGGGTTCAGGTTCATGGGAAGGAATAACTGCCGTAGAAGCGGCTTGGTGATCACCCTCAACGACTTCCACATAGTTGCTGGGGAAGAGACCACGTTCGCCATGCGCATTAACACCTAGCCACCAATCCTTGTCAACCATTTCGATATCAGTCACGTATTCTCCCTCTCGCAATTCAATCTCATTGTCTTCCGCTTTCTCGTAATCATATTGCACAATTGCTCGAATGCCACCAGCCTGCGTGGGATCATTTGCGGTAGCAGCGGCGGTTGCGCGACCAATGTCATGCTCCGGTTCTTCAACTTCCTGCTCATCAGCCACAGCCTCCTGCAAACTCTCCACCGGCATAGCCGGAGGAGGGGCCTGCTGCTCCTCGTGAGCGTCTGTTACCTCGTCTGTTGCTCCTCGACCAACAGGCATGGCTACGCGAATTGGTGAAGCTTCACGTGCTGCAGGCGGAGTGGTAGGAGTAGGTGATCTGGGTTGCTGAGGCGGGCTAGGAACCGCTTGTTGGGTCTCAGCTTCGTAACCCGCCTCCGGTTCAGTGGGTCCTGAAGGAAGTCCAGGCAAAGGAATACTGCGCGTCGCACTGGGCAGAGTGGCGGTTCTCTCTTCGGACGGGTGAGGCGCTTGCAGCGCCTGATTTGCGAACTGCTCACGAATCGTGCTGATGCTTTGCTGGGGAGTTTGGATCTCGGGTTCGGCTTTCTCCTCGGCGAATGTGCCCGTCTTCTGCTGGGACACGTTGCTACCGATTGACTTGCCAGTGTGTGTGGTTTGGACGGGCGCCCATGTTTTACCAGTGTATGAGCTCTTCCACTCTCCCGTGCCACTAGTTTGACCTTGGATTGGAGATGCAACGGCGCCAGTGGTGGATGGGCTTGAGACACCACTGGCACCGCGTTCCTTCGCTTTCCTTTCCGCCCACAGCTGGGCCGGTGTCTTACCACCCTCGTCTGCAAAAGTCCTGCTTGCAATTCCCACCGGGGCAGAAGTGGACACGGTTGGGGATCCAAATCCAGTAGGGAGAGGAGGCTTTGTTCCCGTGAAGGTTGAGCTGGAGCCGAATTTGTTGGCGACCTTGGGTTTAGGTAGAGTAGTTAAGCGTTCGGATGCGCTAAATGCTGCGGACCGTTCGGAGATCGACGGGCGCTCTTCATTAGCTTGAGAGTCCGTTGGGGCCTGATAAGAAGAATCAACGAGCGGAACCGTATCACTTGGCTTTTGCGCTTTGGCGCGGATCGCAGCAATGTCAACTTTGCCAACAGGCTCATACGCGCCTTTGACAGGTTCAGGGCGGTCATCCTTCAACTCCCCTGCCTCACGTGCTTGTCTCCGTATCGCGGCGATATCCACCTTTCCAATGGGTTGATATCCCCCTTTCACAACGTCAGGGCGATCACCGACAGGACGGTCATTCGTTAACGCCACACTGGGCTGGCTTTGTGACTTCAATTCCTGGAGATTTACCTTTGTCGGTTTGTAAGCAGGCTGCACCTTTTCGAGCTCAGTCCTGGTAACCGGTGGTGCGTCCGGGCCCCATCCGTCATCATCTACGTTACCCGCTCTAGACGTCGACGCATCGCGGGCAGTTGAGGTAGAAGCCAAACCAGCCAAACCAACTCCACCTGTCCTTTTCGGCGTAAAGACCGGCTTGCTTGCGACAGGGGGCTTCGACGCAGCATTAACTGGAGGGGTTTCCGACGCTGCCGAGTACTTGGCACCCGATGCATCTGCAACTTTCTGAACGATACTTTCAGGAGTCAAGTCTCGGTCAGAGCGCGCAGTGATCTGCACATGATAGCCCTACACGAATCATTACTGTTAGTGACGCTATGATTTACGCTTTCACGCTTTCACGGCAAGGAACGGCAAACTTACATGCAGGAACTTGGAGACCGCAGCAAGGTGACTGGTGAAATAGCCTTTTGTCCGTTCAGGTACACCCTCTCCGCACCAGGCGATGAGCACATTCTTCGGGAGCCCGGTATTAGGATCCTTAACCTTGACATAGGCAAATTGTATCCTACCCTCCGAGAACTCTTCAATCAGGTCAACCAACTCGCCCTCTTGAGAGGACATCTTGTTAGCACCAATATGCAATGACAGCGGAACGAGCAACTCACCTCCAGTGCTCTGGACCTTGAGGACACTCTCTTTGTTGCCTGAATTTTGCTGAAAGGCACTGACGAGCGGGGTAGTTACCGAAAATACGGCCCATTGACCATAGGTTGGAGAAGACGCGCCTGAACCGGTAGGTGGTGGTGCATTCACCACACCTTGATAACTTTTGGATATCGACGGCCCGTTGGCAGACAAATTGAGGGAGGCCATGGTTAGGATTCGCTAAACGAACAGTTGAAAGAAACAAGCAATCAGAAGCTCAAAGTAGCACTTTGTGGAAGGAATATAACTCTGAAGCATAGCGATTGTTAGCAAACCCATACGAATTTTGAGTCCGCTTATCAAGAAGCCAAAAGGCACAATGTCGAATAGGGGTAGATGATACCGCATCCTCAAGCTAGCAATGGCGACCATGTTATGAGCACAGGCAAAATGGGATTCACAGACCTTGAGCCCACAATGGCAAGATATTCAGCACAATGAGATAAAGAAATAAGAGACTTACACAGATGCGTGTATCAAGAATAGAAAGGATTGAGACTTCGTGGAAGATGAGTTTAATATGGAGGTAGGTTTACACCTCTGCCTGATGTAGTGGAGAGAGGGAGCAGGTGGAGACTGAGTGCTTGGAAGTTGTGGCTCTGTTGTTCGTACGTCAGACCATCCTAGCTGGAATCTGGGATAATAATACTGCACCTGACGTGCTTGAACTGCAAGTACTGTATTGTATCGTACTGTATTCTTAGATGTTAATTAGGAGCTAATCCTAGACAAGACTGGCAGACTGAGGTTGTTAGCGCAGGAATCGACCAGTCCCTGTCGATGCCCGGTCCGACCTTTGCTTAGTCATCGAATAGGTAGTTAACTAGCCAGCTCCGCGAGCACCCCTTGAATTGGACAAGCATTCAACGCTTCACAGAGGTCTCAAGTCACATGATGTCAGAGCCAGGTGCTGTCCTGTAGGTTTTCTCACCTGACCTCTAAGCCGCTAGTGGCTGTTCAAAGTGAAGCGGCTCCCCCCACCAAGTTGGGAGCTGGAGGAGTACATAAAGTACGGAGTACCTGGGCTGTTGTTTATAATCATCCTTGGAACTGAGTTAGATCTCAGCTGCACGATCCAACCTCCCACACAAGCAACCAGATGTTGTCGTTGTGTCTGTTTCTTGAAGATCTGAATTTCCATCTACCAAAGTTACCTCACCTACCTGACAGATGGAAAGCCTGAAGCCATCTCAGATCTCCCATTCAGTTTCCTCCTGATCTTCCCGCATCCAGTCCATATTTACCTGGAGACCAGGCCTTATGCTTTGTTTGCGTGAAGACCTCCTTATATTGTTTTTCTTTACCTATATGGGAGTATGATCCTGGACAATTTCAAACGAATATTCTTCTGCGGATCTCTGCTCTCATTTCATACCATGCTTTGATCTCTCTGTATTTCCTTTTTATTTCCTATCTCTCTTTCCTTCTCTTTTTTCCACTTCGGAAAAAGAATGCTAGAACGAGAAAGTGCCCCAACTGACTGCCTTATTTTGGGAAGAGGCCAGCTCCAACTTCCAGGGCACTGCTTAACCTCCAGTTCTGCTTTTACTTTGATGACAAGCTGTGCGGCACAACTTCTCGCAATTTGTTCCAAGTCTGAGATTAACTCTCACTGCTTCCAGGAACCCTCGTTTGCCAATGTCAGGCTACTCCTAGTTAAATTCCTGCAACTGCTAGTGCTTGCGCAGGCGTCCAAGGAATAATGCATGAACTCACAACCGCCATGTCAATTTCATCTAATACTCATCCCTTGGACTCCCAGGAGGCTCTACCAGCTGGTCTCTCCAATGACCAAGACAATTCCAGGTCTCCACCAGAGCGTAACGGCTTCAACAGGGACGAACCGTCAGCCATAAGGCCTCAACAGCAGCCTTTGATTCATTTTTCCCAGCAGTCACCGGACCCGGAATGCCCAGAGACGTGTTCTAACCGTAAGCGCAAACGTTCTGATTCAGTGGAAGGAGCTCTTGCGCTCGTGCAATCTCAAAATGTGCGCAAGTTCGAAGAAGACGCTCCGGTGGAAAATTCCGTACCGTTTGTTAAACGTGCAAAGTCAGGCAATCACCATCTGGTTTCTGATCCATCATCGTCGATTCCTCTTGATAAGTCCAGCCTCCCGAGAGAGGTGTGGCATCATATTCTCACGTTTCTTCCACCAACCACGCTTGGAAAGATGCTTCGTGTGAATAGGACGTTCTACATGTATCTTACCGTTAGTGACAGATTTTATCCTAACAATGGCTCCTCGGAACGCGGATTGCTTAAATGTCTTGATCCCGATTCCATCTGGTCTACCTCTCGGAGATTGTTTCATCCCGGTATGCCACGACCGCTGCAGCATTTTGGCGAACTTGAAATGTGGAGATTGATCCGTGGTACCAAATGTCAATTCTGTCAAAAACCTGGAAGGCCAGTGTCCACGGAAGCATTGCCCTGGGAAAGGGGCCCGGGTCTCGAAAATATCCGTATCGTATGGCCGTTTGGCATCAGGTCGTGCGGGGAATGCCTTGCTGCGCGCTCGGAGAAGGTAGGAGTCTTTCGTTGGCAGCGAGGTCGGTCATGAGCACACTCTAACCAGTATCTGCAGGAAATGGACCTAATGCTGTCACCTTTGCCAACATTCCTGATTCCCGCACTGCATTTCGCTTTATGCACACCTGCAATGCATTATGTCCCTTCTGTTACCCTCAAATCAAATCAAATCCCACCGGGTCTGGTTATGACAAAGCGATACTACAAGCCTCATATCGAGAAATTGAAGCGTGAGTTTGAGGACGTCAAGACTCTAGGGCCTGCTGCAGCTGAGGAATGGATCAAAGGGCTAGAATTAAGAGGGACAGAGAATCTCGCTGACTCGTCTCGCTGGGAACAATGGGATGCCAGCGGCAAATTATGGTGTATCACACTTGGTAGGTCCGAAAGTGAGGAAGCGTCTTCGCGCAAGGCACATGGATTTCAGTCCGAAGACGCAATCTTCCTCAAAGGATCAAACTACGAGCAGAAGGTACCATCAGGCCATGAAGCTTTGCAGAATGATAATCACAATCCGTTGCGTTCAACGGTCCCCACACATGGTATGTGGTTGAGTCTCTTTTCGTCGATCGGGAATCTTCCCATCTGTACTAAGACTTGGTCCCCAGGCACGGGGCTACCTGCGCGCCCTTTTAGCAGCCACACTCAACGGTCTCAGGGATCCTTGACAACATCGCTACAACCTCGTGCAGAACGAAGCTTGCGCGAAGTGAACGAAGCTAAGGCTTTACGTAGAGCAGAGATAGAACGTCGATGCTCAGAATTAAATCCACCGTTAACGCCAGCAGTGTTGAACCACATGGACTCATTCGCGGCTGCGATTCAGATCCCACATACGCTCACTGAGAGAGATTGGGATATACTCAAGCCACGGTTGCTTTCACAACGGGAAACTGCTGAGCGAAGAGAACAGGAACGTCTGGAACAAGCCCTGCTTCTAGAGGCCAGGTCAGAAGAACGTCGACAGCAAGAGGCTCAGTCCAGAGAAAGCAAGGAGGCGCTCGATCGAGAATGGGAAGAAGCCCAGAGACCGATCCGGGATCGCATTTCATTGCACGCCGAAGAGATCATTAGAAAGCACTGGCAAGGGGGTGCCGCGGTATCGAAGGAAAATTCCCCAAGGTTTGCTGCTGATGTTCTGGTGTACGTGCGGAGCAAATTCTACTCTCATATCGAAGATGAAGATGCTGCTGCTCGGGCGTCGGGAAAGCCGATTGAAGATAACGGCCCAAACGCGGTTCCCAGGCGCAAGCTTACTCTGGAGAATATGAAATGGATCTTTGACACGAAGATCAAACCAATAACCGAGCAATTCCAGAAGGAGCTATTTCTTTGTAACGGATGTGAAAGCAATCCCAAGCTCTATGGCTTCGAAGCGGTCGTGCAGCATTATGCGGCCAAACACACGAGCATCCTCAGTTTAGGAAGCATTGTTGTTCATTGGCGTGCAGAATGGCCGGAAAAACCACCCTTTCATCCAAACCCTGAGGTGGCTAAGGCTCTTTTTCACGCCATACCCCACAGGGCCATAGGCCAAGGCCCTGCGCATGGAGGATATCATAGCCTTTCAGGAACCTATATGCCAGGATCGGACCATGTGGCCCCGGATGGGACTCCAATCTTCACTCATCAATCTCCTAGGCCGTATATACGGTCTTCTTACAGCACCCCATATCCTTTTCCCCAAGGGCCATACCGACCTCCATCGCCGGGCGTGACTCAACATTTCCCCAGCCCACAAACCGGATACAGCTATCCATCATCACAGTCTATGTGTTACCCGGGTTCCCCATCGTCAATCTATGGGTCTCCTTATGCAAATCAAGCGTACTTGGCGTCCTTTCCGTCGCATGAATCTCGTCCTTCTTCATCATACCGGGGTCCCTGCTACGGGCCGCCGCCGCTGCCACAACCACAAGTCCCTTACCCACATAATTATCCGAGCACTTCCTGGGCTCTGTGGCAGAATAGACATCTGGATCAACTCGGTACTCATGACCAGGGCATTGGAGCCTACCAATGTCAACTGGATGAAGTTGCAAAAAGATCCCGTGAAGTATGGAATGGGACATCCGGAATCAAGGATCTTCCAAATAGCGTTCGAGCATATGCTACGATCTACCATGTTGTGTCAGCATTCAGAGAAAAATTCTCTGAGGAGCCCACTCTTGCGCTCTTCTCCGATGGTCTCAACAACCATACGCAGATGAAACCGCTTAGAAACCTTAGTGGTCTGACATGTAGGGCGTGCAAGGATACAGACAATTCAGGCGTTCAGTCCGTTAATTACATTCCCGGGAAAGGACGAAAGCTGTACACGCTTGCGGCTTTGCTCAGTCATTTCCAGTCTGTACACATTGAACACGTCCAGTCGGCTAGTGTGTCGCCCACCGCTGTTGGGTGTACGAGACTAGACTGGGTACTAAACATGATTGATCTTCCTGGTCCAGCAGTGCTGATTTCTTTGCTTCGCACACCACTGTCGGATAATGCGAAACTGAGATTCATATCGGATGCTTTTCCTGATATTGCATACGCATCCTATGGCCCGCTGACACAGCCTGCCATGCAGTCAGCTATTCGATCTCCAGAACTATCTTCCGTGAATCGTCTTCATCCACTGGAGACAAAACCTGTTTACCTTGGACATCGCTGTCCTAGCCGCCACGATTCTGTGGCTCCTGCGGAACACACTCCTTTTGATGTTACCTCAACTGCGTCTAGTCCCGGCCATCGGCAATTACAGTTGACGGCTAGCGATTCTGGTCGCTATCTCAATCTGCCAGCGAGAAGTCTTGCCACGCCTTTAAGCTCCCGTGATTGTGATCAGGACATTTGCCCACTCACTGCAGCACGAAGTCAAAGCCGTGCACCGCGGTCTGAAGCTGGAGACAAAAATGCCGAAATTCCTCAACGGCCATTCGATCCACATCATGGCGAACATATATCTTACACAAGAAAGTCTAGGCATCAGGGAAGCGCCGTTTATGTTCCTCGCGAGAGTGCGACAGATTCAGATCTCGTCCACTCCTCCATGTCCGAAACGTCGCACCGCCGACGCCGCTCACATCTCCCGGAACTCTCAATAAATGAAAACTTTGATAACTCTCATGGCCTGCATGATGATTCTATGGATCCGGGCCCGCAAGACTATCATCCTTTCATGACGAACGTTTCTGAAGATAGCGATGTCTATGAGCGGATTGGTGGAGCAAAGGATCATCAAACCCACCACCGCCGAGACGAGGAGTTGAAGGCAGCTGAACGGTTTCTCAGTGATCTCGTCCCTGATCGGAACTTAAAGGGTTGCCGACCCTCCCGTTCTGAGTCGAGGATCGAGGAGCCCTCAGAAGAGAATTGGTTCTACGTGACGGGTATCGCAGCCCATCAGCGGCATCGACATGTTTCAGGTGTCGTTGCAGATGACGCTGAGCTGGTTACACCAGCGCTACGCGCCGGAAGAGACCGGCTCAAGGGGAGAGATAGCCCGGAACTGAATGCTATTGCACAGTATCAGTCAACACGCTTGACGCGCAGGCGAACAGCTGCTCCAGTGGGTCGGCATCCGCAAGCGAAATCGTCTGATTACAGGAATGTCCGGTATACTAGAAGAATTGCCGAGTATCACGATCGTCGACGATCGCGCAGTAGGTTTGACCGATACGAAGCTCAAAGACAAAGTTCTCTACGGCCCAGTTCAAGGTCTCCGGCAATCATAAACGATACATGTCAAGAAAACGAGTCCTCCATTAGGGACCGCAGTCCTAATATGCAACATCATCAGCGTCTTCTTTACACGACCTCTAATTCCGATACCTACTTTGATCAGCAACAACTCGGGGGCAAGGCTTATATACAGGTACCTCGCCGTGGAAGTAACACCTGTCTGGAGGATGTAAGGGACATCGACAGTCAATATGACAGACCTGTTGAATTCGGACCGGTGAGAATGGCTCTCCGAGACCTTCCCGACAGGGGAACTATTCACACTGAGCAAGCCCAATCGCGGGACCGACGTGATCACTATGTCGAGGACGACGTTGAATACAACTACAGCCTAGAGCCTATAATTGCGCACTCGAGCCATGCAAGCCATACAGGAGGATACTCATCCAGTTCCCGATATATACCAGACTGCTTCAGGCGCTCTGAGCAGCAGCAATGCCCTGAACAGATATAGCCTTCAAAGGCTTGCCGTGACTTGCTCCTAATGAAGGTTCCTTTACCCCGTGCTCTTTTGCAATCAATGTTTCCGGTACCTATCGCGACACGTCCTCGTCCACTCTGCCATGGAAGTCAAGGCATTCGCTCAGAACAGACTTACTCCTCGGTGATATTTGGATTTGCATGTTACATTAATGAACTTCTTTGTATGATAATTGTATACCCTCATGGATAGATAGCGTCTGTATCACATGGATGTCGACGGATTCCCCTCGATAGATTAGACAAACACTAGATGTACTTGTCATACACGTTACATAGTTATTTTCTCAGCAGTACATCATTCTCATTATTGTTGATAAATAGCTGTGCAGTACATACACTCTCCCATGTACAGCAGTTATTTTTAGGTTCGAGACCACTGGACAAATCTCCACCAAGGCCCACTTCGTGTTAATCCATCTCAAATACTCTTGTAGTTCATGAAGCTCAAGGAATTTCTGAGCTTGGACTGTTCAGTGCCAGATTCAAACTACTACCCCTACTGTTGTGTGTTGTACAATTACTCAGTGCGGATGCTGTGGCCACAACAAGCAATCAACAAAGGAACAACACCACTACCTTTGTTCTGCAGTTGCTTTTGATTGCAAGTTGTACACACTTCCGTTTCCAACTTGTCCAAGAAAACAATCGATCACTGTCAATTAGACATTTACAATATTCCCGGGTGATCCTGTGCAATCACACGGGTGCACAGCACCTGTCACGATGGATCCACCGCAACCTGGCGATGCAACCAGGCTCAATTCCAATGCCAGCACATCGCGAGCCTCATCAGAAAGTGGGATTGTACAGCACACGCTAATGGGCCAAGGCGCTCCTATCACTCCTTCCAGCGAGGAAGGTCACGAAGGTGTCGATGGCGCTCTCGATATGACATCAGCGACGCATTCCTCGGAAGAGATCCTCCCAAGAGACAGGCAGCAGAAGACGGCGACCTACGATTATGCGTATGAAAAGTCCATGAGTCACGCCGAGGCAAAGCTCTTCTATCAGCATCATCAGCTGGCGGCACGACAAGCCGAGACCGGCCAGATGCTTGCCAGTTCCACGAGCAGTCTCCAAGATGATGAAACGCCAAACGATGCGGCAGGCATACCCCCTCGAGTGGACAACCAGACCCCTTCGTTTTTGAACAATCCCCATGGCACTAGTAGCAGTCCGCTTTCAACGACCGTTTTACATGCGCAATCCGCGAACTCGTACGATGCGCACCATACTCGCGGGCACGAGGATAGCGTGTCTGCGGCTGATCAGTCCGCTAGAAATCACGCGATGCATCCCGGTGTTCCTCACGAGCAAGGTCCATATTTCTCAGCTCCCGATAGCATGCATGGAGTCAATGTCGGATTGGGCGCAGGCCAGGGCTTTGGAGGGTTTGCAACGAATGACAATGCAGTCACGTCGGAGCTCAGCGTCATCTACCGCAAGATACGAGGACTCCTTGAACGGCGAGCAAGGTATATCCGTCTCTCGTTGCAAGGGCCCGGAGATAACCCGAAGGATCAGCCTGATTGGAAAATATACCCTCCTCCTCCGGAGCCCGCCTGGAATGATAACGACAAAGAATATCAACCCGACAAGACCGCTAGCTCTCCGACTAATGGACGAACGCGCAGAAAGATGGGTCAAGACATCGGTGAGGACTTTGACATGGCGGATTTGATGCCTGTTCCAGGAGAGTCCAGCTGGGTCTACAAGCTTGACGGAAACAGTGTTTATCAAGTCTACGAGAACGATGAGGCTGCGGAGTCGAATCAGCCCGTGGTCCAGATACCTTCCCTTAGAGACTTCTACATGGACCTTGATGCTGTTATAGACGTATCAACGGATGGGCCGGCCAAGAGCCTTGCCTTCAAACGGCTTTCTTATTTGGAGGGCAAGTTTCAGCTCTACACATTGCTGAATGAATATCAGGAAATAGCGGATAGCAAGAAAGTTCCTCACAGGGACTTCTACAATGTTCGCAAAGTCGACACACACGTTCATCACTCGGCTTGTATGAATCAAAAACACTTGCTCAGGTTCATCAAGAGCAAAATGAAGAAGTCGCCGGATGAGGTCGTCCTATTTAGGGACGGTAAACATCTGACACTGCGAGAGGTCTTTGAGAGCATCAACTTGACAGCTTATGATCTGAGTATCGATACTCTTGATATGCATGTAAGTCGAAGGTCACATTGATATGCAAAGCTTCGTCATTGAACATATGTACAGGCCCACACAGACTCCTTTCATCGATTCGATAAATTCAATCTCAAGTATAATCCAGTGGGGGAATCGCGACTGCGTGAAATCTTTCTGAAGAC
Organism: Evansstolkia leycettana; assembly: GCA_000787455.1. Lineage (NCBI taxonomy): Eukaryota > Fungi > Ascomycota > Eurotiomycetes > Eurotiales > Aspergillaceae > Evansstolkia > Evansstolkia leycettana. The sequence goes on along the minus strand of JSYV01000109.1, from coordinate 6,209 downwards.
GGACAATTTCATCAAGGGACGATACTTGGCGGAGATCACTAAAGAAGTCATATCCGACTTGGAGTCCAGCAAATACCAGATGGCAGAATGGCGTATTTCGATTTATGGTAGATCGATTCAAGAGTGGGATAAGCTGGCAGCCTGGGTGGTTGACAACAAGCTATTCTCGCCCAATGTTCGCTGGCTTATCCAGGTGCCCCGTCTTTACGATGTGTACAAATCAAGTGGCATGATGGAAAACTTTGAGCAGGTCATTACCAACGTCTTCCAACCCCTTTTCGAGGTGACAAAGGACCCATCAAGTCATCCCAAGCTTCACATTTTCCTGCAGCGTGTGGTCGGATTTGACAGCGTTGACGATGAAAGCAAAGCAGAGCGCCGGCTGTACAGAAAATACCCGATTCCGAGGGAATGGAACACGAAGCAGAACCCGCCATACAGTTACTGGATATACTTTATGTTCGCTAACATGGCATCCCTGAATGCCTGGCGGAAGCAACGTGGCTTCAACACTTTCGTTCTCAGACCGCACTGTGGTGAGGCCGGTGATCCCGATCATCTTGCAGTCGGCTTCTTGTGTTGCCACAGTATCAGCCATGGGATTTTACTTCGAAAGGTTCCTTTACTACAGTATCTATTCTACCTCGACCAGATCGGAATTGCCATGTCGCCTCTCAGCAACAACGCGTTGTTTCTGACGTACGACAAGAATCCCTGTGCGAGCTTCTTCAGAAGAGGTCTGAATGTGTCTCTATCAACGGATGATCCCCTCCAGTTTGCCTTCACCAAGGAGCCGTTGATCGAAGAGTATTCGGTTGCCGCTCAGATTTACAAATTCAGTGCGGTTGACATGTGTGAGCTGGCAAAGCATTCTGTTGACCAGAGTGGCTTCGAATTGTCTCTGAAAAAGAGATGGCTAGGCGCAAACTGCCACCTTCCTGGAGTCGCTGGGAATAATGTCGCTAAAAGCAATGTGCCTGATATACGCGAAGCGTTCAGGCACGAGACACTTCTTGGAGAGCTAGCATTGTAAGGCCCCGATTTCCTTTTTCTTTTCAAATAAGAAGAGAGCAGCAAGCCCCCCCCGCCCCGGGTCGTGGATCCCAGTTTGGTTACAAAGTGACTGGGCATCAATGATCTGTCAGTGGCTAATCGTCCTCTCGCGCCCACTGATACAGGATTGAAAAATACGCTGGAGTTCCTAAGGATGGTCATGCGACAAACTCCATGAAAGATGCTGGTGCAACTCATTCATCCCTCAAAACGTCTCTATCTCCCACCACTCCTACTCGACTGACTTCTGTCAGCCAATGTATGTTCCATTCCTCCACGCTATGAGAAATAACTCTTGCTTATGTACCTGATCTTGCATACAGCAACACCCCAGGTAATTGCAAACGGCTCAATGGATTCGCCAACTCACTCCTCAGGGCTGTCCAAGCCTTCGCCTTCATCTGATGTCGCATCCCCGACTCAGCTTCCGATTCGAAGCCAGGCTAGTGGAGCTATCCAGTTCACTCATTCCGGACCTATGACATCAACCCCGAGCAGTACTGGATCTGCTGGAGCACCTGTGCCGGGACCAGATGCACTATTGGAACAGAAAATTTTTCCGGGCATTGTCCATGGAAGGGCTCAGAGAGGTAGATTAGCAGCTGAAGAGGGTCATGTGGAGAATTGAAGCGGTGACAATGTGTGAAAGATCAAGGATGCAGTGCTTCCGATGGACGAGAGTAAGATCTGGGACCCGATTATGACACCCTAGATTCTTATAATCGAATGCCTGTAGTGCTTATTATCTTTATGCTTTTCTTCTCCAGACAGTTATATCGATAGACCCCATACCTACTGCTTTCCATTCGAGTCAATGGTCGTGCTTTGTTTGCGATATACCTGTTTTTGTCTTGTCGTCTTGTACATGCTGTAGGTCTGATATTGCGAGATTCCGGACTCGCTGTAGCAGATTGATATTCCCTCACTGCTTGGTGATTCAACTAGAAGAGGATGTTTAAGATTAGTCTTACTCCTATTCGATAGCCCCAGGCTCAACTGGAGTTGGACACTATATAAGAGGGCATATGGGTCCCGAGAGAAAGACATGAAAGGAGATTTTTATCCTCGGTATGTGAAATCCTGATGCGAGTTCGCTCAGCTCTAGAAAATCTATATTTTATCTACTAAAACAAACCAGCCCCTTGTGTCCAGGTTGAATTATCATTTTGATCCGAAGATCACGACAAGCATGTCTACCTAGGTATAAATCGGGTAGCAGCAACTTCAAAGCGTGGACAAAAGTGCAGTATACAAGAAAAACACCAAAACCTGAGAGCAAGACAGCACGTTTATCTTTTGACACGCTCAAAATGTATAAACCCAAAAAGCACTTGTACGCTGTCGAACTAATCAATGCAAATAGATCCCGCTAAAATTGTAAGCAAAACTCATGGACATACCAAGCATCCACCAATGCGTGCAAACATCAGACTGCCCAACTCCCTCTTCGTTCTCGTACTCCCCAGGTTTCGAGGTTGCTGTCGCTTTCAGCCATCTTTGGCTGCTGTCTGGCCCACTCATGTATGTACAAACGCAATGCTTTCCAACGCATACATGCGCCATTAGTGACTCCCTTGTCTGTGAATGGGTTATCGGAAATTCGCACATAGCCCTTGGCATCCGTATTTAAGTCATCCCGTCGGAGTTCTTCCACGGAGATACCAGATATCTTGCTTAGTTCATAGTCGAAGTAGCGTGCCACGCAAGGGTATCCTAGAGAAAGGTAATTGTAGATCTGCGTGACAAACTCATCATTGAATTCGGAGTCGAGCTTTTCTTCAAGACTGAGTTTCTTGTCAACATCTTCAAGGTGAGAGTCTCCATCCGACGGTATAGGTGGTAGTTGCGTCGAATTTCTGCTCTTGAAGACCCCATCTAGGCCCGCACAAACTTGGCCTTCGGCGTTTACTACAGGAGTCATCAACCCGGGCCGCAAGGTTTCACCTAGTGTTTGGTCACTCTCATTTTCTCTGCGACACGTTCCCATCCAGAGGCCACCGCCATCATCATTAGTCCCCGGAAAGGTGGCACACCAAAGACCTCCGCACGCTGCGCAAGTTTTCCCAGAACTCTCGTCGGGACGCATACTGGTATGATCACTCTCACACATTGTCCCTTCAGGGGACAGGCTCTGGGGGAAAACCAGATCGTCTCCTAGCATCGGCGGACTTATAGCATGCCGCATTTGAGCTAGGCCGACATCCTTTTGCTGACCGCCTGGGGTCCTTGATCCAGACAGTGGCCCTCCCTTGTTCAAAGCTCTCTGCGCCGCGATTGCTGCTGACGAGTATCGTGACTCTTTATTTACAAGCATTGCCCGGTATCTCATTTCCGCTTCCTCCTTATGCTGCCGCATGTGCTCCAGCTGCCATGACAGATCTGCCGAGGATTCTCGTCTGAATGTCGGCAAGACATCCCTCTTCTCAGGAAAGTTCGAGTCCTCTACATCCGAATCTGCGTCTTCTTTATCGATAGCGAAATGGGCTGGTGGTTGATATATCTGCTCGTTCGGGAAAGCCGCCAGTGCCTGTTCCTTCAACTGTTTTTCCGCCGAACGGGCAGCGAGGGAGAGCAGATACCCTGAGAATCGTTCATCGCAGCTCTCTCTAGTTTGAGTTTTCGACTGCGGACGTCTTAGGGATTCGTCCGATGATGCAGATGGAGAAGTAGATAACGAGGGCAATCCTGATTCGTTGGAGTCTTCACTACTATGGGACGGAATTGCAGGAAGGTCAGGAACTCGAAAAGAATGTCTTCGGCCCTCTTCACGTCGCACGAGACTCGCGTAGGAGAATCGTGACTCAGGGGTCACCGAGTTGATAGCGTCCGTGCCCAGAGATGACGGGATCGAATTTTCAGAAGGGATGCGCTCAGGATAATTTGAGAACGACTCAGATTGACCACCGCGGTTGCCGCTTTGTGTAGCGTCCACTCTGCGAAATGAACGTTTGGCTGTCTCTATAAGCTGAGGAGAGAACTTACGCGGCCCAGTCAAAGCACGGCTGGGAGCTATTGTCGAGTCATTCTTGTTGGGTGAATCCGATTGAAGGTTCTCTCGTCGGCTGCTCGATTTCAGGGTTTCCACCGGTCGTGGGTGAAATCTTCTGGGCGGCTTTCGCTCTAGGGTTTCACTTCGGGGACCTCCAGGTAATTTCGAATCATTTGCATTCGGTGAACCCAATTGAGGATGGTCTCGCCGCCTGCTGATCTTTAACGTTTCCACTGGTTCTGGAAGGAATCTTCTGGGCGGCTTTCGCTCTTGGTATTCACGACGGAGACTTCCAGTGGAAGCACTTGATTGCTCAGCGGCAGAAGCTCCGCCAACTTGCCCGGAAGAATTTGGTAGATGTCCGTTGGACGACTGCGGAGCAGAGCAATCTTGTATATTCAGGCGTTTCGATTGCCTGCTAATACTTCCTACCAGCCGATGAGCTTTGTCGTCATGCAACGCTTCGGCTTCCGCTCTATCCGCGTTTTCTCTGCGAGTTTTCGAGCTCTGGGTTGATGTTTCGAAGGGTTGGGCTTGGAATCTTCTCGGTTTCCTTTCGGTGACCTCCAATCGCTCCGGTTGAGACGGCCGCCCGAATGAGGAATCGATCGAATCCACAATCTCAGAGCAGGTCGGACTTCGCCGTCGCTTTGGAAAGGCATCTTTCGAAGCCGATTTGCCATCGTTCAAGCGAACAGAGGCAGCGACAGGTATTGAAGGGTCAAGGCCCTCTTGAGCAGAAGCGCCTGGATCTTCGATCAAGGCATTTGAAGTCTTCGAGGATATGGTCCGATGAGGTGAATGCGACTGGGGACTCATTTCGAGAATTGTTCTGGGAAAATGGCAGCCACTTTGAATGAGAGCTCCCTGAAATATTATGCCGAGTCAACAGAGAATGGATCCTCTTGAACGGTAGAGACTGTCACATTTGGGCTGTGCTTATATTCATCTCTATGGTGCCATCACATGCAAACTTATGCTCAAGGAACATGTGTGAGGGGTGATAATGCAAGCTTGCTTGAGTTCTGCAGAGTAATACTAGCACTATAAATAAACAGTCAGCAGACAATAGTCTGTTTATAGACTGGGCAGCACTGTGCAATGGCAATGTAAATAATGATGGGTAGGTAGTAGAACAAACCACACTAAGGTCAAATTCTGCTAGGCAACAGGTCCAGAATACTCTAGACACAAGAAGCCTAATGTAGATGAAGAATGACCAAGTATGCAAAGAGATGTGAGTGTGAGATAGAAGTGGCGTCACAGGACTTAATAGTGTAGCACATGCAACATATCTACGGCGGACTAAAACGACCAAATCCAAGAATTAGGTATGTTACAAAAGTTACATTTGCACACAGCCCATTCCTTATTCCCACAACCCAATCATCAAGAAATGCTCGATGGATATGCAGCTGTGCTCAAATATGCTCAATAATATGCTTGGTGATATTCTCAATGGATATACTCAATGCTATTCTTGATAATATTCTCGATGGACTATAAATAATATATTAAAATATTATAAATATATTTTTAAGAGGATTTACTACCTTAGCTACTACTAGAATAAGATATTATATATAATATTAATATAGAAGATTATTAATCTATAAATTAAAACCTCTACCGAATATTTTTAAGAAAAGTAATAAGCTAAAATAGCAGCTTAAAATATTATTTAAAAAGATTTAATATGGCTATTTATAAGCTTATAAGATTTCTTTATTATTTTTATTAAAAAGGTTAGTAGAGAGCAATATATATAAATTATTATACTCTTAATAGGCTAATAATTACGAATAATTACTTCTTACTATAGATATAGAACCTACTTAATACTATTAACTAACTATATTAAGTTCTTATTAAAAATTAAGCTACTATTAAGATATTAATAAATATATATAGATAAACTCTTAATTCTAAAAATAATCTTTAGTAAATTTAAATTTTTTATTATATTATTTAATCTAATAAATATACTAACTATATTCTAAATATTAATAAGATTTTACAACTATATTTAGTAAAATCCTATATTATATATCTAAGATAATATTCTTATTTTTATTAATAATAGAGGACTACTATAAATAGACTTTTGATGGAGATGCTCCTTTCCGATCAGATAGTAATAGATTGGCCATATTGCGTACAGTGGTAT
>JSYV01000108.1:0-84764 GCA_000787455.1 Evansstolkia leycettana | reverse complement strand
TGGTGGTAGGCCGCGTTGATCCATATCCAATATCCACTTCTTGAGGGAAGATTCTTTGGTTTCGGTGAGCTTTCAACTATTTGCTGCTATATCAACTCGAGCAGCTCGCCCATGGGCGGTGTTTCAGCGTAGAATGTGGGACATCATATGCATCTGCAGCTGCTTTTGTGCCTGATATTTGACCACTTTTAATAGCTTGAATTGCAAGTAATAAACGGCCTTCTTTACGAGCCGCCGATTCAGCAGTTTTCGGTGGCATATTGGTGGTGGTTGAGCTGATGAGCATGGTCAGGAGGAATAGGGGATTTCGCCGGCTCGCTCGGTGTCCGATTACGTTACCGAATACACAATATAATTCCAGGACGCGTCAAGAATCAATTAGGGGGCATTCAACTCGAGTCTAAGTGGTGTCTTCCCCTCTTCATGGTTCTCATTACCTAGTCTACCGTTCCCGCCCCTCTTTTGTTCTTTTCGTCTTCTTGTCTCCTTACTCCTCCTCGGTGCTTCCGCTCGTCAATTTCCCTCGAGTCTGCTCCGCCCCCTGGTACTCCCGAGTCCCAAGATTTTCCGGCGCCCGTTTTTTCTTTTAGCTTCCCTCTTCCTCCTCCCCCTCTGCTGTGACAATTGAGAGGGCTCGTCATACTGACGAGACACCGGAGGACTAGGACAAGAAGAAAGTTTGAGCGTTCCGATAGGTTGAGCCATCGATTTCTTCGACGTTCATATTTCAGCCATGGCTCGCCCACGGAGAAAATCGAGCAATTTGGGGGAGGACATCCGAGGCGACACGAGCGCTCCTTCATTGTCCACGATGAACGAGACAGCCCCGGCAGAGTTTGAGAGATCCGAAGTGAACAAGGTACGGCTCCGCGTTCGAATGAATCGCATCGAGGATCACTGTTCGTCAGCCTTCTTCTGGGTTGTTGTCATGCTCACTCCGATGTTTGTCGCCAGGCACGCCAATCTCGAGCTTCCCCTGAAAAGGCCGGCAAGGCGCCTCCCAAGCGTCGCAAAACTCGCTCGGCCTTACGTCGCTTCAAGGATCTATGCTTGAAGCACACATGGCTATTGCCGCTCTTGATTCTGAGTGTTCTTCTCTCAGCATACGCCGTCAACCCAACCCCCTCCAATCCGATGCACAGCGCCATCTTTCTTTCCTATCCTCAACCACCGAAGACGCCCGGCGGGCCCGTGATGTACGGGAAGGGCCCGAAGGATATCGCCTTCGTCGCATTCTACACGGTCGTGCTGTCGTTCACGCGAGAGTTCCTGATGCAGCGCATGATTAAGCCGTTGGCGGTATATTGCGGCGTTCGAGGAAAGGGCAAGACAGCGAGATTCATGGAGCAGGTCTACACTGCGATCTACTTCGGTATCTTCGGACCATTTGGACTGTACGTGATGAGCAGGTCCGACATTTGGTACTTCAACACGACTGCCATGTTCGAGGGGTTCCCGCATCGGGAGCATGACGCTCTCTTCAAGGCGTACTATCTGCTCGAAGCGAGTTACTGGGCACAGCAGGCAATTGTGCTTCTGCTGCAGTTGGAGAAACCTAGGAAGGATTTTAAGGAGCTGGTTGGCCACCATATCATCACGCTGGCCTTGATTGGACTGAGCTACCGGTTTCACTTTACGTACATGGGCATCGCGGTCTACATTACACACGACATCTCGGACTTTTTCCTTGCGGTACGTGAGATCGTTCTGACCTTACCAATCACATGACAACTGATATCATCGATTTTACAGACTTCCAAAACACTCAACTACCTCGACTCCGTAATCACGGTCCCGTACTTCGGTCTATTCGTCGTGATGTGGATCTACCTGAGACATTTCCTCAACCTGAAGATCCTCTGGGCCGTGTTGACCGAGTTCCGCACCGTGGGTCCCTACGAATTGGACTGGGAGACGCAACAGTACAAGTGCTGGATCAGTCAGATTATCACCTTCGCTTTGCTCGCCAGCTTGCAGGCCGTCAACCTCTTCTGGCTCTTCTTGATTCTGCGCATCCTCAAGAACTACATTTTCAGCAACGTGAAGAAGGACGAAAGAAGCGATGACGAAGATGAGGAAGAAGTTCCTCCTCAGCAACAGCAGCCTAATGGTCATGCTGCCCTCACGTCTTGCCTCGAGGAACACTCACTTCCCGCGAAACGGAACGTTGGCAAGGAAAACCAGACCCCCCAGGTTCTGGTCAATGGAGAACCGGTCGGGTACCAAGCCCCGACTACTCGCAGCGGAAAGCAGGTGTGAACAGATGATGGAGCCTCTGTTACATCCGGCGAGATGGGCGTTCTCGAGACGGCGCAAGGATATGCTCTGTCTCTATGCTATCCATGACATCATCGGTGGACACGCTCACCTTTCATGTCTTGTTTTTCTACCTTACTTCCCTGCATAAACTTGTGCACATTATGATTGTTTGTGACAACCGACGGTTTTACGAATATTTTTTCTCCTGATAAATTCTTGACAGCCAGCTGCAGCAATGTGCATGTTGTGGACTGAACGGATATAGTGATGATTTGATGTGAGAGCTTTTCTCCTTTGTTCAAAGCCATGGGAGATTACATTCGTTTTGAAGTCCTGGCCTTTTATAATAATCCTAATGTATTAGAATTTTTTCCAAATGACAGCTTATTATTGAACGAAGCTGACGAAGGGCTACCGAGCCATTATGGAGGAACAAGCTGCTTGGACGTCTTTTTCTTGTGCATCATCGCATTGATTGACACTTTGTACATATCTAATCTTCCTTCGTTCCTCCTATGAATAATGCACAGATTCCTCTTAGAAGGCTGTCGTTCCAGTCAAGGAGATCTTATTATGGACCGATTGATGATGATGATGATGCATCTTGATGCATCTTACTACAGACAACATTCTCACAAACCTGATGAGCACAGAGACAGAGTAAGACCAGAAATGAAACAAACGCCGTTTTCCCCTCAACGGCATGCTGACAATCCGGCAAGAATACTTGCTCATCCGATTCGATCCTTCCGGCACTTCAGTCCCTTGAAGGAAAGGAACAAACGAATATGGAGAATCTCGTCGAAAACGATGTATCTATATCTGCGGCCGCTCCGTATCAATGGTTCCCTTGAGCTTGGCCGATTCCGTCTCACCCTCGCCCTTGACGCTCTTGCCTGGATCGTTCACGAAAGGGTTCGAGGTGTCGACGTTGTCGAGACCCTCTTGCTTGTAGGATATGTCGCCGGAGCTTTCGCCGGGGAATTTCCTAGCGGCGGGCTGGAGAACACATCTATCAGCTACTTACTAGGTCCTTTTCGATAAAGAAAAGGAACAAGAACAATACATATGGAATAGATCGTGAGAGGGGGAGTGGATATTGATTAGCGTGTTCCGGACGTACCTGGTCGCGATCAGATGGCTTGTTGCTCTCTGCCTTGGGAGGCTGGGACGGTTGCTTCTCCGGCGCGGACGGAGCTTCTTCTTCTTTTTTCTCTTCTTCCTCCTTCAGTGGGCGATGGTGCCGGCCGATATGCGGCTGCTTCTGGGGTCCCATGGAGAGGAGGTAGAATGCGGCGGGGACGCTTAGGCCGGCGGAGACGAGGAGCCTGTTGTTGTTGTTCTATGAATCAGTTTCTTTTAATTGAAGGTGGGTTGTTTGTCTGTTCTATGAATGCTGGTTGTGGTGGTGGTGGTGCAGACAGCGATAGAGGCCTCCTCTGCTATGCTTCTATCCCTGCATAGCTTCTCCTAGTGGGAAATCCAAAGCTGTAGAGCAAAAACATAGTATAGTTCAACTTACCAAGGAAGATCAGACTTCTTAGCTCCATCTAATTTTTCCGCAGTGGCATATGTCCGACGACTGAGCCGCTGTACCGATACCGCTCGCCGAGAGGATGAAGCGCCTGCAGTCCGGAATGACTGGGACGCGGTGTGGAGGATGGCACGTTGGAGATTCATGACGTAGAGATCGTAAGAGAGACAGGACGCGATGAATTGAGTGGGATTGACGAATTTCAAAAGTGAAAAGAGAGCGATTGGGTGGATTTGAGGTATAGATTGGGAAAGGGAAAAATGTGAAAGCTGGAGAAAAAAGGATGACAGCGACCAGGGTAATGTACCTAAACTAAGGACAGAGTAGCTTATCTCTCGAACAGGGCAGACATCATCATCACCCTCATAGGTATTCTATACATACTTCGTTACAGCCCTCCGGGAATAGCCAGAGCTGGTCCAAGCGGGCTGGAGTGATGTAAGAGCGGGGACTGCAACAGAACCACGACTGTCCTGTCACTACTGTAGGCTGCTGGCAGACATTGCATGGGAAGGACGGAGTACCAGGTACTTCTGTAGCATTAATTATTATGACTATGATTCTACGGCAGGACTCCACAAGGACTGCTGTCAATTGAAGCTTTAGCCTGAAGCAAACTACTTATTTTTGCCTTGGATTCGTGGAGGTACTGCTGGTTTAGCCATGAATCACGCAGCTGTCTTTCAGTTTCATGATAAATGATTCTCAAACCTACATCTGCTTGATAGCTTAAAGACACTCCATATTGAAAGCATTTGACTTTTGTTGAGGGTTAGATTATGGCAGCTGTAGTTCTCCTGCAGTCCGTCATTGATGCTTCTCTCCTCAACCAGCACTAATTATCTTGAGGTGGGAGCAGCAATACCCCACACTTCTCTACAAACATCGCCTTCTCTTCTGCTTCGCACGGAATCTGGCATTCTTGTCTCAAACTCTTCCTTTTTCAAGAGTAATCTATTTACTGGCAATCTTGGAAGCATTTATTTGACATCCCATCACCTCTAACTGTCCTTCTTTCCGCCGGTGCGGGTTCATCTTTCGATCGCCATGGCGGACCGGCAGGCAACCCAGCACACCTTGAACAGCCTGCTGTCCAAGCTCGATGACCCCGATCCAGATATCCGATACATGTCCCTGAATGACCTCCTGGGAATTCTCAGCAGCCCCAACTCGGCATATCTCTCCCATGACCAGAGCTCATCATGCAGACTGGCCGATGGGTTGCTCAAGGCGCTGGATGACCAGCATGGCGATGTCCAGAACCAAGCTCTGAAATGGTTTGTAGACTAGCATTGCAGCTCTGATCCTTATGTTTCTGTATTTTTTTCCCTGACTTTCTACCTGCACAGTCTTGGTCCGCTGGTCGTTCGGTTACCCTTCGAAAGCCTTGCCCCTCTCCTCGAGAAACTCTGCAATTTGACGGCGTCGCAGTCGGTCGACACATCGGTCCCCCATACAGCTCTACGAGTCATCGTTACAGCTCTTCCACGGCCACAGCCCGGTCAGCCTGCGACCCAAGAATCCACAATGGCCTACTCGGCCATTTCCAGGGTATTGATTCCACGATTGACCGGTCCGACACCATCGCCGTCCTCCAGGAGAGGCTCTGTCACACGAGGCATGTTGGAGAAGGATCCAACCAAAGGATTTAGCAGTGACGCTATCGACGTCCTCATCGAAGTCGTGAGATGTTTCGGCCCGCTCCTCAAGGAGGTCGAATTGATCGCATTGCAAAAGTCCGTCATGTCCATCATTGACAACGATACCGCCGGGACCGTGGTGACAAAACGCGCTTTGGCGGCCATTGCAGCCTTGGTGCTTCATTTCTCGGATGGCCAACTGAGTGCGTTTGTCTCTGAACTCATTGAGAGCTTCCGCTCATCGCATCTGACGACCATCCGCCGTCGTCATTTGATAGCTACTATCGGCAGCTTGGCGAGGGCTGCCCCCGCCAAGTTTGGTTCATATCTGAAGGCTTTGACCCCATTCGTACTTTCTGCCGTGAGCGAACAGGAGTTGGAAGAGCTGGACGACGCTCGCTCAGATATCGACGAGCATGACCCTCAGGCGGAAGAGCTGCGTGAAACAGCGCTGGTGACGCTCGAGGCGTTGATTGGCGCCTGCAGTCAGCAGATGCAGCCTTATCTTCTCGATACCGTCAAGGCTGCTCTAAGGTACTTGAAGTACGATCCGAACGTCGCTGAGGTCGAAGAGGATGAGGAGATGGGCGGCACACAAGACGAGGGCAGTGATGACGGTGCAACGGAAGAGCCCGATGAAGAAGATGATGAGTTTGAAGACTTCGAGGAGGAAGGTGGCTACAGTGATATCGATGACATGAGCTGGAAGGTGCGACGATGCGCCGCAAAGGTCCTCTACACCGTGATCTCGACCTACGGCCGTGGCCGCGCGCTTGATGACGCGGTCTTGTACCATCAGATCGCTCCCGCGCTGATCACTCGAATCAGGAAAGAAAGAGAAGAGAGCGTCAAGCTCGAGGTTGTCTCTACCGTGACGGCTCTTGTCCGGAAGACTAGCGAAGGCACCATCATCATCACGTCGAGTGGGTTCTTGGAGTCCGTGGGCGGATCTAAGAATTCCCGCAAGAGGAGACGACAGGATAGCGATGCGAGCATGATCGACTTTGAGCCCAGCATCGGCACATCCTCAGCGATCAGCTCGCCGGTCATTGCCCCATCGTCCCCGAAATCCGGTCCGCAAGCAGAATTGGCTCGTTCGACCCCTGTCATCGTACAGAGTCTCGTCAAAATGTGGAAACAGGCCTCGGTGCCCTTACGGCAAGCCACGATCGTTCTGCTGAAGAGTCTTGCTCTTGTCCGCTATGGCGGGCTAGCCGACTACTTGCAACAGATCGAAGACCCCATCGCTGATGCGCTCAAGGCATCGCCGCTGGGTGGAAGCTCGTCCGCCGCAGGAGGTGCTGCTGTGAGTGCGGGCACCTTGCAGATAGAGACATTGAGTCTGATTTCTGCAATTGCCGAAACCCACACTTCTGACGCACTGTTGCCTTTCCTGATCGCACTGATCCCTGGTGTGGTCGGGGTTGTGAATGACCGAAACTACAAAGTCAGCAGCGAAGCGCTTGGGGCCATTGAGCAGATTGTCAAAGCTCTGACACCGCCCCGTGTTAGTGCCAATCCTCAAGACCTTACACTGCAGCTGGAGAAGTTGTACGATGTGGTTCTCAGTCGTATTACAGACACCAGCGCCGATCTCGAGGTTCGCCAGCGGGCAATTCACGTCTTTGGTGTTCTTCTGGCCCGGACGTCCGGTGAACGCGGATCTCAATTCCTCGCACCGGATCGCCGGTCCAAGGGACTTTCCATTCTCGTGGATCGTCTCAAGAACGAAACCACACGCCTTGCTGCCGTTAGGGCTATTGATGACATTGCACTTCTGGCCGATCGGGATACGGACGTATCCACGACATGGGTCAGCGATGTGACTACAGAACTTGGCGCTCAACTACGTAAATCGGATCGCTCACTCCGGAGTGCCAGCTTGGAGGCTCTTCGCAGTCTCGCGATGAATCCGGTGACTCGGGCTCATTATGATCAAAAGACCATCAAGGAACTAGAAAACAATCTCCTGCCCTTGATCAACGCAGAGGACTTCCATCTTCTTGCGCCTGCGCTCATCATCCTGGCAAAACTCCTACCAGGCAATGCAGAGCTTCTTGTTGATGAGAGTTTGATCACGGCTCTCTGCTCGATTGTCATGACGTCTCTCGTTGGCACGGTGCTCAAAGCAATGCTGCTCTTGGTGAAGGTCATTGGCGAACAGGGAGCCGGTGCAGACCTGATGAAACGGTTCCTACGGGATGTCGGCATCAATGGCGATCCTGCCGTTGTCGGACGAGCCATTGGCACTCTTTTGGTGCACGGAGGACCTAAGCTCGGTGTCAAAATGGAAGATTTCCTGACGGAACTGCAGACAGCGCAGGACACGCAGCGCAAATGCCTGGCACTCGCCATCCTGGGAGAAATCGGTCTTCGAATGGGTTCTAAGTGTGCGCTGACACCGGACATTTTCATCACGCACTTCGATTCCAAGTCAGACAAGGTTCGATTAGCCGCAGCCACGGCCCTTGGAAACGCGGCGGCAGGTAGCGTGAAGACCTATTTGCCCATCATTCTGAAAGGGCTGAACAAATCCAATCCTCAGAACTATCTGCTTATTCACTCCGTGAAGGAGTTGCTTCAGCATCCAGATGTCGTTCGACCGGATGTCGCTCCCTCCGCCCTGGAACTGTGGCAGGCATTGCTTCTCGTTTCCGAAGAGGAAGATAACCGCGCCGTGGGAGCAGAATGTATTGGACGCTTGGCTTTGATCAATCCGGCGGCCTATATACCCGAGTTCCAGGTAAGCAGAAGGCAGACTATTGTATTCCTCATTCACCACAGCAATCTGTGACTGACCGCCTCTGTCCTGCAGGACTACCTAATGAAGGAAAAGAATCCAATCATTCGTGGCATTCTTATCTCGGCCTTCCGTTTCACTCTGACGGATTCTAGCAATGCGTACAACGATGTCCTTCGACCCTTGATTGTGCCGCTTCTAGTCAAGATGCTCAGCGACAGTGATCTCGGCAATCACCGGCTTGCGTTGACCACGCTCAACTCCGCCATCCATAATAAGATGGACATACTCCTACCTCATCTCAGCGAACTGCTTCCAGCTGTCCTCGGTGACACGCAAATCAAGCAGGAACTCATCCGTGAAGTGCAAATGGGTCCGTTCAAGCACAAGGTTGACGACGGACTCGAACTACGGAAGGTTAGTGCATTTTTTCCCCGTTCTGGTCATCATATTCCTTGGTTCTCCTATTTCATTTCACTTTTGATGACATACCCCGTCTAACGTGAACTACAGAGTGCCTACGAAACCCTCTACGCATCCCTCGACGCCGCATTCTCCCGCATCCCCGTCTCCGAGTTCTTCGACCGCATCCTCGCCGGCATCGACGACGAGCAAGACATCCGCACTATCTGCAACCTCATGACCTCGAAACTCATCACACTCGCTCCCGAAGAAACGCAGCGTCACCTCGACGCCCTATCAGAGAAATACAGCGCCGTTTTGTCCTTCAATCCCAAGGAGAACGCCGTGAAACAGGAACTCGAAAAGGCGCAGGAGGCCTCGATGGGTATCTTGAAGGTTACGAGAGAATTGAGCAAGGCGTTTCCCAATGCGGAGGTGTCGGGCGATCACCACAAGTGGAAGGCTTATATGGAGTGGGTGAGGAAGACGTTTGCGCCGCAGTTGAAGAATTTGGACAGTGAAGCTTGAATTGCGATCGGATGGGATTAAAAGTGGATGTGATTATGAAATGGATGAATGGGGACTAGGATATGGTCTTTTTAAAAAAGTACATAGCCTTCGGGAAAGAAAAGCGCAGAGAAACAAGCAGTATCAAAATGATGATGACGAAAATGACAATGACAATGACAATGACAACGACGGCCTAGCCTTGATGATTTTCAATATCCTCACGACATATCAGGACGAGGAGAGGGAGATGGCAGAGAAGTAAGTTGGGATGAGGTTGAGAGGTGGTTAGTAATGAAGAATCTTCTTCTCTACGTCTCCTGCTGCTTCTACATGATTCTTCTCTATTAAGTTAGTAACTTTGAAAGGAATTGGGATGCATGTCCTCCTGCAAGATATGAATGGGCACAGGCACATCTTTTGTTCTACACGATCGAGACAAAATATGTACAAGGAAGAACAAGCTATGCACATTAAACATCCACGCCAGAGCCAGAGTCAGAGTCAAGAATCCCGCACGCATCACAATCAATCCATCCATCCATCTCTAATCCTTTTCATGGCATCAAGAAAGGGTCTTGCAAAGGCTCATTGTAGCTTTCGCTCGAGAGCCGTTCCACTGCAAAGCAGGCCCAATTAATTATCTCGAAATCCCCCTAGCATATATCTATCTTCACCATGTCAATCTGCGTGCACCTCAATAATAAGGGGAAAAAAGGGATTGCGCCCAGCACTCCATGAGAAATTGAACATTGCCCCCCTTCCTCTGACGCTGGAACACGAGCGTAGGCGCAACGGAAACCCATCATCAATCAGGCTTCAAGGCGCCAGAAAGTAGAGCAGATAAAAAGGACAGGAAAAGCAAGCCAAACGAAGTAAGAGAGCAACTGGCATTCCGCGTCGCTCAGTCATCAGCAAGTATTAAAACATACCATCGTCAAACGGCCAGAGAAGTGGCGTATATTAGAACAGATATCAGTATTGTCGCTATCTGGCACCAGAAGAAGTCGGTGAGATCGAGATCATCGCGCAATTTTTTTTCCCTCCGTCGGAAGGAGGAAATGAATGGGATTCTGAATCGAGAGTTTTTCAGCGACGTTCACCCCGTAAAAGCCATGTTGGAAGCGCAGGATAATTCTCAGCTGTACGACAGCTTTCGATGTGGATAAGATCCCATTCGCAGTGCGTGACCTATCGGTTATCTCACTCGAGGAATCCAACTAAGCCTCCACAAACTTTTTACCAAGATCGCTGCTCGAATTTCCCAGCCGCCGACGAGGCACTCAAACAGTAAAGCCATAACATCGTGATCACATGTACAAAAGTAACTCAGATGTACAGAAGAAGGTTAAAAACAGCACTTGGGAGAGCATGCGTATCAATAGAGCAGGAACAGGGCTGGCAGTAGATCAACTCATGTGCCGTCCTGCAACAGTCGCCTGTGAATGAGCCATCGCAGATACATCTTGAAAGGGAAGACAAGTCATCAAGGAAGAAGTAAAAAGCACCACTGTCTATCGATATGAGCAAGGGTATCATCCAAACTGTCAAGGCCATATAATTCCAAGCGAATCGACATTCCACACAGCGATCGTGGTAATCAGATCACGAAATCGACAGGTTCATCAGTGTGCAATCAAGACAGAATTCTCGGCACGTTCCTTCATCCGCATCGCTTGTGCTTCGAGAGACCGGGCCATGAGTTTCGTCACCGGCCATACAGCAGCTCTATCCAGCAAGCTAGCTGTGGCTACCAGAATTTTGCTGCCATAGCCTCCTTCAACAACACTGGGCAGTCGTCGCAGAACGCTCAACGCGGAGACTGAACTGCTGTTTTGGACTTCGCTTTGCATTTTGGCTTCAATGCTTGACAGGATCTCTTTGATCTTGTCTATAAGCTTACAGTCTTCATCTTCTAGAAGCATAATGCCCGGGACTTGGGTCAGATCCACTTCGTCGCGGCCCAACACTCCCAAGTAGGGTCCCACGCGTTCTTGAACAGTAGTGATCCACTCTGCGAGAACCTGGGCGCAATCAAAAGCACACATGGCACACTGGAGAGGAAGTTCTCGGGACGTAAACTCCGCAAAGGTGTTGCCAAGCCGGTCGGACATGGAGATCGAGTCTGCTGCGTAGAATGCGGCCTTTCGCAAATGCTTCTCGCGTTTAGATTGACCGGATCTATACAAGGTGGACAAGTCTGGCATGGGATGCTCTTGCGTCGGGGTTTTGGAGATTGCCAGGTCTGACACTCCCAAGTCAGCGACGGAATCACGCCGAGGGTCAACGTTGTTGACGCCGTCAGTCAGTGTGTGGTCTGAAAGGTCTGTTGGATGTTCATCAGCATGCTGAAATATATCCGGTCCCCGCGCAAGTTCATCGGCCATTGCGTTCCAGTCACGCTGCCAGAATGCCTCTTTACATCGTCCAAGATTGACAAACAGCCTGATGTAAGCAAGGTCGAGCAGAGGTATGCTATCCGCAGACAGTGGGCCGGCTCCGAACGGATTGGGTCTCTCGAGACTATGAACAGGATTACTGGCCCATGCGGCTTGCCACGCTCGTAGGGCAGGCTCGATGTGTGCTTGCATTGCGTCAGTTTCCTGTGCGGTCCATTGACGACCCATATGCCTCTGACGCGTTTCCCAGATGTAGTTGTGCAGGGCGTAGATGAGCACCAGACACCCGAAGGTACTGGGCTTCAAGTCACTATGGGGTAGGTCATCGGTAGGAGCACTCGATCCGAAGAAGTGATTCGACGACTGGTTATGTTGCTGCTCTCGCTGACTAGCAGTCAAAAGAGTTGTAAGTGACGATGAGAAAGATGGGCATTTCTTCGATCCCAAAGGACCGCCCAGTTTCTTCCAGGCTTGAGGCGACTCGGCAGCCCAGAGATCCTCCTCACACGGCAAATCCAGCCGAATCTCGGAGTTGGTAAGAGCAGGTGCATGATTGTACGCAGACACCAGAAAACTGGAGAGCGCGAAAATCGCGTAGAGAGTGCGTTTTCTCTCTTCCACAATCTTCCAATTCAACCAGTCTCTCCGTTCTTTCGGCGGTCCCGTTGGCGATGATGTCCAGTTCTCTGAGTTCGCATCATTGCCACACGACCCGTTCATAAGGTAATCCTGAGGAAGATTCTTCGGGTCCAGATGATGGGTCAACTCTGCTGCGCGGGCGAGACTGACCAATGCAGCGCAGTGCGTGCTCGCAATATCAGCGGAAGTCTTGTCACCACAGGTATGCCCATAAATCACGTTGAGTAACATGGCCTGCACCAACCACAACGGTGTGTTGTGAACTGAGTTGTCACGAGCGGGATTCGTGCGACTGAGGGCCGCTGACATGTCTGCTTTCCGCCGCTCTTCGAGATAGAGTTGAATCATCTTTTTGGCTGCTTCAAAGAGATCCTTGGAAGCGGCCGTGTCGAACTCATAGAGGGCTCCAATGGCTGCCATGGAAAGGATCAGGCAGCCGCCGCCGCCAGCGACGCCAGTGGAACTCAAATTGAGGTGTCCGCTCGGTGTCCGCAGATTGTTTGTGTATTCAGGAGCTTGGAAGTTGAGGGTGGGGATATGTAAGAAAGGTAGATGGGGATGGAAATAAGTGATGTAGGCCGAGATGTAACGTTGCATGTCTGAAGTGCTTGGAAGCTGGCCGGTGCCGGTATTGTTGAAGCCTGTCGAACGGGAAAATAGTTCGCAAGTGTGCATTGTTGCACTTGCCGGTTGAGAGTACTTGCGACGATTGAAACCAGTGGGTAGCGACATGCTGGCTAGTAAAGCCTGTCGTGTGGAGTCTGTAAAGGTATCCGTTGAGGCAGGGGAACTGCTATATCGTAGGGCACTATTCGCGTAAGGTACGTTGAGAGGATTAGGAGATTCTCCGTTTGTTGCCATTGAGGATGATAACATACTCTGCGAATGTCCTCCCAACACGGACTGGCTCACCGAAGTCATGGATGGAGGGGTGGCATACGACGTTTCACTAAAAGGATTCTGGCCCATGACTGATTTAGGAGACACGGTTTCCGGCGCTATCCCGATATCATGGAAGGAAGGAGAGGAGAGGTCGATCGCGAATGGGGTAGATTGCGGCGTTGAGTGCGCTGGAAAGGAGTTCTGCCAGCCGGTTGATGACATTGAAAGGCGATGGGATCCATCCATAACGGCCTCGCTGATGCCGCTCTGGCTTCCAGTGCTGATCGCTGACGGGGAAGACTCGTCAATCACCGAGTCGTGACCGTTGCCTAACGGCAAAGATGGATCAAACCCATTGATCCAGTCGAAATTAATCTCCTCCTCCATCATGGGATCCGTGGGCAGGCTGTGCGCCCCATGCATGAAAGGCGAAGAATCCGAGTCGTTTCCAAACCCTTGTGGCGAGCCGGCAAAATGCAGCTGTGCTGGGTTGATGGTGCTGCCTTGTCCCATGAACATCTCACCAGTACCGAAATCAAAGCTCCCGTATACTGGAGCAGTGCGAAGCCCTCCAGAGAAATCCATCGGCAGTCCGGACGTCTCCAGCTTCAGACCGTTGACTGGGTGGCCGGAGCTAAAGCCACGATAATCATAATGTGGAACTGAAGTCGGAGAACTGATGCTGGGATGGTAGATATGATTTGTCTGGCCGGAGCCCGGAGCTGATGGATTCGTCGCATTAGCAATACCTAGGGCAGCACCATCGACATGGCTGATGGTATTCGCTCTTGGTCGCATGGTGCTTGAATTGCTAGCAATGGAGTTTTTACGGACACGGTTCGTGCCCGCTGTGGCCGCACCGGTACTTTCTCTTCGAGCATTTCGCGGACGAGAGGATGGTGTTGAGGTCATGTGTAGCTTCTGCTGGTGCCTCAGGAGCAGGTCGCGTCGCGCGAAGCAGCGTGCACAGTCGGGACACTCAAAGGGCTTCTCCTTGGTATGGGAGCGCTCATGGCGTTTCAAGTGCTCCAACCGTGCAAACGACCGGCCGCAAGTTGTACAAACGTGTGGCCGCGGTTTGTCCGTTTTGGGCGGCGGTACGTTGCCATTTTGGTTGTTTGTCTCGGATTGCTTTGTATCATTCTTCGATGAAGGCGCTGGAGGTTGAATTGTCAGAACCGAATGGGGAGCTGCTATCGGAAGCAATAAACAACCGCGACTCACCAGGTACGTCACCGGGGATCTCACTGATACTCGCGAGATCCTCCATGTTGGGGCTCTTGCCCGGATTCTGGCCAACCATGGCGTCTAATAGCATCCTAGTCGTTCAACGTCCTCCGAAAACAATAATCTAAGCGACCCTTAGCGCGCAGATGCAGTCTCTGACCCTGGCTATTTTAGTAAAAAAACGAACGTCACAGAGCGCAAGACGACTGTTGCAATTATTCGACGGAGACGTTTCTCCCAACGCCGGTCAAAGACGGTATACTCGACAGTTCAAAATAACGTATGGTAATGGTAGGATTTCGCATTGATCACTCTGTGGAATGACATCAGGTTAGCATTGCTCTTCAATGATGCCTAGAGTTGTCCCAAAGAAGCTATCGAAGAACGATCCAAGGTAGACAGAACAGGCTACAAAGAGCGCTAACGAAGGAATGACAATCGCGGTCCACAGGAAACGGGTATTTCCTTACCCCATTGACCGCACAATGATTGTTATAAAGAGCTGAGTAATTCGAAATCAGGCACAATCGCCTGCGATCGTATGTTGAGGTTCAGGTGCTGACAGTGATGAGATGATACGTTGACCTGTGGATCCCCGAGGGAACCGTTATCAGCAGGGGAAGTTCACCGATACAGCGAGCAGATGGGGGGGCGGGTCGACTGATAATAACAACAGGCACGATAAGAATTGCGAAATAAACAGAAGCTGATCTTACTGACTTCGTTCGCAATCTTCCTCGTGCATTCATCGAAGGTGACTCGCTCTAGGGGGTGAGCAGTGGTGGAAGTTCGGCTGCAGCTCAGACTCTGTTTCCGCGGGCATTCATCCAACGGCGCGAGTTGAGGGTGGTAAGTCCGAGACAACCGTATGATAAGTATCGAGATGGCTGGGATTCAATTGTCGGCAAGAGAGATTTGATTCTTGTAGGGATCCTTGCCTATGTTGAAGTGATTGTAAAGAATGGGAGGAGAGAAAGAGACGCGTGGTGTTTAGATTGTAGCACATTCGCCTCCGGCTGATGATGGAACAAGAGGCAAGCCAGCAATCCAGTGCTACGCTGTAGGTACTCCGTAGTACCTGAGAAGGTATCGGTTGGTTTGAGGGCTTACTATTCTGATTACCACGACGGGGGACTGTCCACCATACCTAGGTATGATTCGATGCTGGGTTTGGATTTAAATGGCCTTGGGTTCCAGGGCTGGTTGAGTACAAGAGCCATCGGCAGCTGCAGCGACTGGCGGAAACCAAGCAGACTGATACATGATTATTACAGAGCACTATCATACAGAGCTTGGGCCATAACAATCTGGAGCACGACCGGAGAAAAGAGCGTACGGATATTTGTGGTGTGGTGTCTGATTGGCCAGTCCAGCTTTAGAGGGTGGGGCATGCCAGGTGGCTGCAGCTTGTCAGGTATGGTAACTTGTAAGCTATTGAAGTTCAGTAAAGATCATCAACGTGGAAGAGCATCCGTGCCACTGTATTGTATTGTATTGTCATGTCCAAACATGCTCTTCGCAGCAAAGTGTCTTCTCCGTTTGCAGAACACCTTAGACTGCCCAGCAGGTCCAGGCTTCCAAGGTTACGCAGTTGTAGTAAAGGGAAGTTGCCATAGAATCATTCTATGAAATAATGATTGGGTTATGATGCATAGTAAGATACAGTTATGCGCCACACATTCTCAGCTTTCATTTGTTTCTTGCACTGGTTCCTGGCTCGCCTATCCACTGGAAGAACCGCCCAGGCCAGGCCCTTTTACACTTTCTGTTTTTGTTGTAGCGTAGTCACGATCAGTGGCTTTAGTCTTGAAATTCAGACTTGAGTTCGTGGTTCATGCCTTCTTCCGAGCCTTGCGATACGCGCCCATCTAGTCTAGATTTAGTTTAGGATGTCTGCGATGAAGAATTACCAGCCTTGGTTGGTTCTTCGTGCTTGAAACCCAGCACTCTGCAATAGACAAGCGTAAACAGAGAAACGTCTGTCGAGGCATTATTGTCAAGTCCAGGCTGAACGACATAGTCAAACGATCCAGAAGCTGCAGTACGAGTTTTACTTTGATAAGGATTGTAATATTGCTCAAAGTATAGCAGATGGATGTTTATTGCCCTTAAGACAGCCTGTTGCTGATTCGGACTTCGCATACAGAGGATGATACAATAATGGAGCTCCATTATTGTACTGTGAGCACTGCATGAACACGGCTGTAGCTACGACCACGGCCAAGAAGCCAGTTTGTTGAAATAAAACAATACACATACAGGACAGAGTTCACATACAGAGTAGGGTGGCCCACCCTGGCATCATTGTGGTCCACAGTGATGACCCCAGACTTTCTGACCTCGTGACAGACCAACCGTTGAAAACACAGTTTCAGACAAGATCAGCGGGAAGGAAATTTAGGGAGATTAGAAAACTGGAGGAACAGGGGTACGGTCTGCTTTTAGAACAATCAATACTCCGTATTCCGTACTACTTTTGTACTTCCGTATCGTCACCACAGTTCATCATCCAGGCGGCGAGAGACTAGACGCGCTCCGGGGATGGCACTGCTCATGTGATGGCGGATGGATCCGCATTGCCCAGAAGAGAGCATGCGCCATTCTGTGGGGAGAACGAAGACGAGTCAGAGTTTATGTGGGGGATTTGCTTCGAGGCGGATTGGCTTACGGCGCTTGATGTCTCGATCACGCCCAATTACCAAGGCAAATGACCCTCGGTTCCTCTAGCTAGTGTCAAAGACACGTACTCCGTACATCCTCCTTTCATCTCGCATATTAGAACGAGACTGATTGTCATTAATTTGACCATCATCGGCTCAGTGTCTCACGATTAATTGCCATCGCAACAAATAGATGTCAGGCACTGATATAAGCGACCTGCCAGGGCCCAGAAGACATCCTACATGGAATAATTACTCCGGTAATTCCGCCGGCCAGAACCTCTTCAGTAGGCGACGAAATATATCGCAGAACTCACTGCGGCTCTCCACAGTGTCCACACCTACAGAACCCTCGACCCACAGATGTACTAATTGGGTACACAAGCCGATGGGCCTTGGCTTCTCCAGACTCTAGATCGCGCCGTTCACCTCCCGTGGACATTCCCCAGGAAATTCCTAAAATTCTAGAAACTAACCACCTCCAAGCGATCGAACTCTCTTGTCCATGCTCCCGACTCCACGAGACGTCCTAGCCGTTCGGTTCCAAATGGATCATCCGTTTATCTGGCGAGTAATCTTCGGAGTTTACAGCCGGATCTCATCGTTGCCCTCGGAAAAGCAATCTTGACTTTTTGGCTGAGGGACGCGGAAACCTAGCGACGATGGAAGTGAAACACTGTCATGGAGCCTTATTGTCATTATTTATTCTGTAGAAGGGAGAAGCCGAACAAGAAGCGATCAAAGTCGTATCCGCATTCGTAAATCCCAAAGGATTATCAGAGATGCATGACGCAGAGGGTCGGAGAAATGCCACACATGCATGCATGGCTCTTCGACTTTCTTCAATCTCTTCATTTTCATACCCGCCTACTTAATATCCTGTAGTCTGGGGTACAGCCTCGTTGCATGTCTGCAATGGTCTGGACTATCAAATACTGTGATCTGTCTATGAATCCATGCCTATAGATACTACCTGCAGCGCACATGACTGCCGATGCTGGCCTGAAGCCATGTTCAATAGAACATAGATTGTCAATGTTCAATAATTCTGCGGCATTTTCGTCTAGTCCCTTGGCAATATTGATTGCGATGGGTATCCTGTACTAACATATTCGCCCTGTGGCTGACACACATAACAATTGCACGCGCTCTCTCTTCTAAAATATCGTCCTTGATTCCTGGAGTTGCCCCTGGTGAGTCATGTGGCCGGTCGGACACGGACCTCGGAAGACCACTACTCCGTACGTAGCGCTGCTTTAATAAACGGTGTGATTTTTCTGCGCGGCTTGCAGTATTAAGTAAATACGACCTGGTGATCGATCAGTCGGTGCTGAGCAATCATCTTGGGATGCCCTTGCTCGCTGATTCTTCAAGGCATCGTACGGAGTATCATTTTGTTCTTACCTTTAGTTACTGACGGACTGCTGGCCGTGTCTGGGCACTTCTAGCTTGGATCTTATCTTTGCCAGCCACTCTATATTATTGCTGTTCGTGGTTGGCCTTTTGCATCATTATCTTGAGACGTGAGTATAAGGCTGTAGTAAAAGTGGTGCTCTAGTTTAGTTTCTGCAATTATCTCGAATCCAAGCATCAAAGACTAACCTAGGAATCATGGATCGGTTTTAATACTGACACCGTCTACGGAGTACCTCGAAAAAAAGTACCACAGGCTCCTAACCTTACCTATAAGTTGCAGACTGTCGAAGTTTCCGTCAAATAATCCCACCTTTGCATGCCATTACGAGCGATATAGGGATAGAAATCGCCCAGTTTCTCTTCATCAACTTCGCAGTCGCGAATCGACATCGGATACCATGGCGAGAGAACTATCTCATATCATGTCTCCTAATGGGACTATGATGCCGACTGCGAGAGCCGTGATATGGAACCAAGTATGGCTATTAACTTGAAGCGTGTCACTCATCGCCCAAAGCTTCTATCACTTAGGCTGCGGTGCATGACCAGCAGTCCTTCCTGCAGACAAGAAGAAAGAAGAGTATGTACGGAGTACATCCGCAAGCGTATCTAGGCAAAATCTATGCACAGACGCTAAATTGTCTAAAAACAGGAATTGTGGTGTCGAAATTCTCCGAATCATGCAAGTTTGCTTGCAACTCGTCCTTAGTATTGCCTACTGACAGGGATTATCAGTAGTCTTTGTCCGCAACGATGCACGATGTCATCGGCCCACTGTGTCGACATGGATTCGCTGCTAGAGGGCTTTCTTATGTACGGAAACAAATTGTCCTGTCACGGACTCACGGCTCTTGATCCTCTGCCATAATTGGCTCGCTATGTTCGATCTTTCTCCAGTCTCGGCGATACTATCTCTTACGAGTGGCCGTCAAGTTTCGATGGTCCATCTGATCGTCAGACTACAGTAGCATTGGCCTCATGTACGTCATTTGCAAAAAAGAAAAAGCGATGTGCTGCGGAGCGGGTTGGCGGGGGGGAGTATATCATTTCCCTTTAACGAGTCTCTGAATTGTCGACCAGAGTCATGCCAAGGCGCTCATTTGTCTTCTACATTTCGACTTTCAGTGGGGACGGCAAGTGTCTGACCGTTGCATCCACGAAGATTTCCAAGCTTGAGTCAGGTTATAAGGAAACGTACTTGTAGTCTGTCGGACGATGTTGCTGGGGACAGGACGCTTTGACGCTGTGGTGCGAAACTGTGGCTATGCGCACGACGATCCCGCGCTATCGCAGAAGAATGGATTCGAAGTCACTTGACAAGTCTCTGGAAGAAAGATGTACGGAGACAGAGTAAGTTTTCTGGTCGGATAACTCCCATGCAAAGTACATCAGTGTACATTGCAGACAGACTCCCATCGAACCAATACCTTATATCATGCAGTGATCTTGGTTTATTGCTAGATATAGTTATTGCAGTGCAAGTCTGACATCAGCACTGCTAACTTCATAAAATCTCTATCAATAATAAGATCAAAGCTGTGCATATTACACTTTGATTCTTATTAATTATTGACAGTTGATTGTTCAGTTGTTCGGGAGACACGCTGCAGCCTTGCTTACCACACCGGATATAGCCGAAGACGAGCTGGATACGCCATCTTTATTATCATCAATTGGATGCTGTCTGCAGCTGGTGTTGTTAACATGCATTAGCTGGATGTACTATGCTGGAAATGGCTGGTCAATGAATACTACCATAACTAACGCACGGTTTACTTCCAGTAGATCACTAGAGTCTAAGAAGCTACTCCATACAGAGTATAGAAACAATAACACAATCCAAATCTAGTATTTACCCTTGCTAGAAAGAGAATAAATCTCAAGTAGTAAAATCTTGTTTGTGGGACATTTCCTATTTTACATGAGGCATATGGAACACCACACCAGTCTATTCTTCAGTGAGTAATCATACAGTCTGATGGATATCTGCATCTCATTCTATCTCAGCAGTGGAGCCGTGTAGCCGATAACACAGTATAACAGACACTGACAGCAAAGCATTTCACAGGCCAAGGACAGATCCCATCGAATCAACAGTGATGGATCTGAAGATTGGGGGCTCCACGAGGCTTCAAAGTTCAAAGCTTAAAGCAAGAAACAGTACTACTAGTAGTGAAAGAAACACAAAGTGCATATTCCAGTTGTGAGAATCTCTGCTTATTATGGAATCTAAGCGCCATATGGACCCATAATGACTCACTTGACAGTACGTACTCCGTCCATTATCTGCTGCACAAGGAATTCAGAAACAGAGTCAGTATGCATAGAGTGCTTACAATTTGAAAGTCAAGAGCGAGTTCTGATTTTTACTGTATTACAAGGAAGCACAGTCTATCACCAGCAGTACATATTCGTACTAGTAGTATGAACTACTGTGAGTGGAGAAGGTCAGCCAACTTGGGCTGGGCCAGTTTACAGATTCAAAATCCTGTGCTCACTGAGGGCGACGATGACTGAGTGAAAGCGACATATTTGTGGTCTGTTCGTTCGACTGCGCGAGTATTTGAGGCATTAAATAGCAGATGTCCTCGATATAGAAGCGAAATCTAAAGCTTGTGTACTGCTACTGTGTCTAGCACGATGCTATGAACAAAACACACACCAGTGTACTGTACACTAACCAAGTCCAAACCCTCCATTCGGATGACAATGCTGAATGGGCTTACTGATAAGTTCAATGTAAGGAGACAAATTGGGAAGGTTTGTCGGGGCCCTCGGCTGCTTCTTTTCCGACATATGTTCCGACGGGAACTCACGTATCTCAGGGAGAATAGCATAATCAATCTGAGCCGATTCATGTAGAACATCTTTGTAGATAATTGTAGGTGCAGTGCATGTAGAAAACGAGACTATATCCATGCAATGGACATCTATCAGCGACATACTGCATCGTAGTTCTAAATCCCTAGGGATATGTTTTTACACATATCGATATATTTTTGTTGCTCCAGAAAGAAATCCAATGGGTTAC
The DNA here is from genome assembly GCA_000787455.1 of Evansstolkia leycettana. Lineage (NCBI taxonomy): Eukaryota > Fungi > Ascomycota > Eurotiomycetes > Eurotiales > Aspergillaceae > Evansstolkia > Evansstolkia leycettana. The sequence goes on along the minus strand of JSYV01000108.1, from coordinate 63,428 downwards.
CTAGCCTAGGTAATAGTGATATATAGACAGCATAATTGGAGGCGCAAGATTTGAGAGTATCCTACTCTGTGTCATCATACAGTTTGTTTTATTCCAGTAGTTCTCAACCTCTATGTCCATTGGTATCGATCATCATAAGACATCTGTAACTCATAACTTTAACACCTTTTCTTTGACTCCGTCCACTGTCGGGGATGCGTCAATTCGTCTCATACTTCTTCGCTGTCTATTTACACGCTGATAGTTTTGAAGACACTGTGTGGACAGAGTTAGCATGATGGTCAATCCTAAATGACAGAGGAAGAACGATACTCACCCAAAGCCACTGCTGCCGGTTGCCATCACAGTACCTGGCATCTGTGCTTGCCAGTGTAGCTCCTTGACTGACTCCATGTAGTGCACGAACAGCAGTTGAGGAGGCACATCGGCCATAGCGGCTTCCCGACTCTCCTCGTCATCAAGTTCGACTGCCAGATCCCAGAGCGTAACGGTGTTGTCAGCGGAAGCGACTGCGACAACACTATCATCTGTGGGGTGCCACTCAATACTAGTCACTGGCTCCCGATGGAAGTCGAAAGAAGCGACAGGCGAAGCCTTGATCTGTGCTGATGGGGAGGACGAGCTGGGTTTCCAGTGCCTCAAGTCCCAAACAGCCCATTGCCCATGATCGGCACCGGTGGCCAGAAGGTGGAATGTCTGCTTGGACCAGCTCATGACATTGACGTCGGTCTTGGAGATCTTCACGTCCACAGCAGGCTTCCGCGACTTTGACCGCACATCCCACACCTTTACGCTTCCGTCACTGCTGGCAGAGGCAAAGACATTTTTCTCGTTGGGAGACCATTGGATCTCCTCGACTGAGGACGAGTGGCCAGTAAAAGGCCGTGAATCCGTCACCCATCCACCTCCTTCGGTGCGTGTCGTAACATAGATCAAACCGTCGTTGTCACCCGTTAAGAGCTTGCCCAAGGGATACAAGGGGGACCAATCCAAGGCGTATCCTTCGGACTTGTGCATGCGGAGGGTGGAGAGAGGCTTGTAAGCGGATGGGGGAATGACAGTTCCAGGAACATCGAAACTCGTAAGGAAGGGCGTAACATCGTGAATCAGGACTTGGGAGTTCTCGAGCATTGTGGCTGTTATGGTTTGCGGAGGCTTCGAGTAATCACCCGACTGGGACGGTGTTTGGTGGGCACGGATTCGATTCGTTGTAGAGTTCAGAGGGATGGATTTGGATTCGAGAATTGGCTCCTCCATGTCGTCGTCATCCGAATCGCTCTCCGAGTCTGTCTCGTTTTCTCTCTCCATCTTGCTCAATCCACTCAACTTGAGAACCATCAGTTCATTCTCCTTTGACCGACAACTCTCGGCCTGTGTACCCGATACCGCGTATACCGTGGCGGGATATGCCTTGCGGTTATCGCCCAGCGAGTCGCGAACGATATCGAAGGATAGACAAGGCCAGGGTGTGCTAAGAGTGTGCAACATGTCGTATGTGGACGGATCGGGCGCAAGAGTCTCTCCAGGCGCAAGTTTTGTTCTTCCTGGAATGAAGGGCTGTTTGTCCACATCCATCGCATCTGTATTTTGTTTCGCCGCATTGTTCGTCAGTAAATCCAATCAATCAATCTTAAGAGGGTTGCAAGACAATGTCCCAGACGTACCCTCCTTCTCTTCCGCTTCGCGTTCTGCATCTGGACGTCCGTCTACGCCAGCCTCGAGAATCTCATCCTCACTCTCGAACTCGTCCTCGAATTCATCTTCAAATTCCCCCACCTCGTCCGGAGGGGCGTCAACAATCGGCCGCTCTCCGGCCTTGAGAGCAGCCGATTGCTCTTCGCTGGTGTCAACTGCTCTTTTGGACATTATGAAAGATTTGGTAGAGTCTGAAATTGCTTGCGACGAGCCAGCCGTGCAGCGAAGAAAGAAGTAGTCGAAAACTGTAGGCTGTAAATTGTTAGGGCTCCAGGAAACACTTTTTTTCGCAGGCCAGATTAGGAAGAAGGAGCTAAACCTATCGTAGACTAGCGCTGATAGCACCTCCGCGGCTTTCGCTTTGCTGGACGGCGTACCACGGGAGAACTACTTGCGACTCGAAGTAGATCGTGCTTCAGCTGTGTTGACATCTCTCCCAAGAAGCTGAACATCGACTCGTCGCAGTGCCATTTCTGCACATTCCTGATTTCTTTCATTTGTGAATCAATTCCAGGACAGTTGTCAGTCGCTCTTGTGTGTCTTGTGTCTCAGACAGCGTTCACATCATCCTATTCCAGATCGCTAAGGCACAGTCTGTACCTGTCCCTCTTAAGTATCCATTTGAGCTCTCTTCCCCGCGCTCCAGGATCAGCGTCTCTCACATTGTTTAACGCTAAAATCCAATCGTGTCTCAAAACGCCTTGTGAGACCGTTCTTTGACTCAATTTGAGGAATTGGTTTGTCTCACCACTTATCGTCATCCCCTCCTCCACTCAATGTGTTTCTGAATGTTTACGTTGTTTATGACTGTGAACAGGTCCTGCTCATTCACAAGCCATTAATTACGGTTGCTTCATTCTCGACATGGATGCGCCTCAGTTGCCCGTGGAGGTTGCTCCCGACATTGCAGAAGCGCAGCAGGCTCAGCCAGATCAGGAGCATCTTTCCTCAGCGCCTGAGCAGACCGGTGCCGCGAACGGAGATACCGCAACGGCAGAGGATACTGTTATCAACCCTTCAATCCACAACAATGGCTACAGTAGCGATTCGCGAGCCCACTATTCCTCCCAGTCCAACGATTACATTTCCTCAGTCCCAGATTACGCACCCCAGGAGGGCGATCACCGCTTCAACTCGTCCGCATCTCTGAATTACCAGCCACAGGGACCCTCCTCTAGACCGGGATCCGGACTGTCAAGCAGTGGTGACAGATACAGCCACTCCCAGCCTCATCCCGAATCCAGCCAGAAAATATCGGCTCAACCTACGAGAAACAGTGTCGTCATCAAGGTCGGCATGGTTGGAGATGCTCAAATTGGAAAGACAAGTCTGATGGTGAAATACGTGGAGGGTAGCTGGGATGAAGACTACATTCAGACGTTGGGTGAGTTACCTTCTTGAGCAAGGACCATCAGTTGAGCTTGTGCTTACGTCTTGAAGGTGTCAATTTCATGGAAAAGACCATATCGATCCGGAATACGGAGATTACCTTTTCGATCTGGGACCTGGGCGGTCAGCGAGAATTCGTGAACATGCTTCCTCTGGTTTGCAATGACGCGGTCGCTATTCTGTTCATGTTCGATCTCACCCGAAAGAGTACGTTGAACTCGATCAAGGAATGGTACCGCCAGGGACGTGGATTTAACAAGACCGCCATTCCCTTCTTGGTTGGTACCAAGTATGACCACTTCGTCAACTTCCCCCGGGAGGATCAAGAAGAGATTTCCATCCAGGTAAAGAAACGGATCTTATAATCTCGAGTGAATGCGTTGTGCTGACAATTACAACAGGCCAAGAGGTTTGCCAAAGCCATGAAAGCCAGTCTGATTTTCAGCAGCACCAGCCATAGTATCAATGTTCAGAAGGTCAGAGCCTTTTCTTCAAACAGTATACAACGCCAACATCACTAATTCTATCATAGATCTTCAAGATCGTCCTCGCCAAGGCATTTGACCTGAAGTGTACTATCCCCGAGATCGAGAACATCGGCGAGCCTCTGCTACTCTACAAGAATGTGTAACCAGAGCGTCGAGTCTCTCAATCATGCTGAGAATGGAGAAGGTTACATCGACGAATATGTACATTGGGACGAAGTAATGTTGACGAGTGACGCTCTTTTCCTCCAACCGTTGCCTGGACCGAGTCTGTGATGACGGAACGTGAAGATCACTTGACCTCTGGACGGGATCGGGTCTTTCTTTCAAGTACTCTACGTATTTTCTTTTCACTTCCGCATTGGGCCGAGTCTGGGACTTTTCTTTCCTTCTTCCTCTTCTGTCAAAAATATCTCCAACTTCCGTGTTTTTAACTTATTTCGCTCTTTTCATTTGATTTCATTGTCTGATTTGTGGCGTCAGAACTCTGTCGATATCTAGCTATGTCGCAGGGAAGCTCTCACACTGGACTAGGTGTATGGAGGAATATTTGTCAAGGGTATTAATCGTGTTCTTCGCTTTCCCTTTCTCCTCTATCCACTTGTCTTTACCTTTCGACTTCTGTTTCCCATCTTCTTTCCTTTCCCGTTCAAACCGTTTCTCGATTCCGTTGTTTCCAAGGGTTTCCATTCTCTGTGAGAATTAGTATGACTACATCTAGATAGGTCGAACGTCGCCGTGAGGTACTTCGGAATGTTGCAGGCGGCTAATGCAGTACCTAAGTGAATGACACATGCAGGACAAAATTCACTGGCGATTTTCTGAGTTGATATTTATTGAACCATATGATTTGCGCCATCCATAGACATAGGTGAGAGGGTCGGTTCGATGGACATATTCCCCCAAACTACTCCCGTACTGACAAAAGAAAGTACTGGGTACTAATGACTCAAATTGTAAGTATAGATCAAGGGTTTTTTTAAAGCCATTTCAGGCCAATATTGTCTGTAGTCCAACTGTTTGAACTCACTTTTATCTTCCAATCGTGCGGTAATTGATTATCCTGGTACCAGCCAGCAAGTTGTGCCTTCCCCTTGAAGATGATGACAGGTAGGACAGCCTATCCAGATGCGTCGACTGCTTCAACTACAGTTACCCATTTCACAATTTCCAGATTATAAAAGTCAAGGTCTTCCTATATTTTCTGACATTGTCACTACCTTTACAGTCGCGATTATCCTCATCGCAAAGCCAGTCTCGTCAAAATTATTATATAGATCTTCATGGAGGATACCGTACTGCATCCTCACCCGTTGAAAGACCTCGAACCACTCACACATTAACTTTAGATCCTTGCACTTTGCCCGCTGGTGGTTGCATCTTCATATATATTTAGTTTGAAGGCATTATTGCGAGTAAGGCAGCTGCTAACGCAGTTTTTGAGGTTGTTGTTCACCCCACTCAGAAAGCAATATATCGGCCATTACTTTCACAGCAGAAGGCCGGGGAGCAAAGCCATGTTGGTGCATAGAGATGATCCATTACTTCAATATATCCTCTTCAGTTTTTGACAATCGAAGGCCATTTGCAGGTATATCGCCTCGTTCAGATCGACCTCAAAGGCGGGCTTGGAGGGTAGTAGTTAGGGGGACATCGTCCGCGCGTGCTGCTGCGCGCATTGTCGGGATTTGGCCCTTTTAACGCGATTTTGGCCATTTTGAGCTGAAAAAGTAGGATGTTGATGGAAAGGTTGGGGATTTTTAGGTGTTCCGCTCAGGAGGGAATTATAGTGTACAATTACTTTGTATGGAGTATTATATGTTACCTATTTTTTGACTCCGTAGTAGCCGCTGAGCCTCACAGCCTTGCGGCTTAGCGTCAGCCATGTCGCTGGCCTACTTTTATTTAGTTCCTCTTAGCGCTGTCTACGACCCTGATCTCATTCCTTATTATTATTAGTTCAGGCAGGGTTCCTCCATGCTACTCCGTACTGTACCTTGGAGGGGCTCTCGTTTTGACTAGTTATTTTAACGAGCCTCTTCCGCGACGAGGCACATACAGGAAAAGGAAAATGACGAGGAGCATTCGACTTTGCGGACAACTCGCACGTTGAGGCAGATGAGCAACCCTTCATTCGGCAGGTCCATCCACCCACTTCGTCGTTCATTCTTTCAAGTGAGGCTACTCCTCTGTTGAGTTGCCGCGTCGGTCGCTATTTTACGTGATATCGATACGATTCTAGCCTCGTTTCGTGATCTGTTCTTCCCCAGCTGTCGATCGCCCACCTGCAACTTCGTCGCTGCATTCTAAAAATGGCCGAAGAACCTCAAGTCCTGTCGATCCAGCAGCGAATCGCAGCTCTAAACCAAGCTCAAGTTGGCCGGCGCCCAAGTGGAGATTCGCTCTTCCTGCCTCCGAAGCCAACCCTTCCGGCGTCACGCCCCTTGGTGGTGCGAAACAGAGCCATCAACAACCCTCCAAGCAACGTGAACGGTTCCGTTCTCGATAACGCATCAACTGGAAATGAGCCCGCAAGGGACAATCAACGAAGACAAGTTCCTCTGCCGCCACACGCTCCCAGAGCCGAGCAGTCCCCTGCTGTTGGTTCCCAGAAACCCAAAGTCCCTCCGCCATTGCCAGCGCGCAAGTCGTCGACGCAGCAGACTCCCGCACTACCGCCGCGTAGGCCGTCAGCAGGGCCTCCGCGAAGGGGTTCCTTGGAATCAGCAGCGTCCGATTCATCGTCGGTTTCGAATAATACGAGTGCTGGGAAAACCGCAGGAGCCTCAACGACCTCCATTGACTCCTGTGTCAATCGCGTTCGGGCACCGGCATGGGGTGAAACAGAGCTGCCGCCTCTACCCCCAAGGCGAGAAGAGACTGAGGGCGCAAGACCGGCATTGAAACAAACGCCGAGGCTTGCGAAGAGCTTCGAAAATTTACCGAAGGTGCTACCGACACCTACGAAGGTTCCACCCGTACCCAGGCTGCCTACGCGCAGAGAATCTAGCAATGATTCAGCATTCAATGGACGGCCCGTACCGGCGCCTCCTCCACGAACGCCTTCAGGAGACAATATCGAACGGGCAGCAGAGCAAGTCAATGCCAATTTGCCTGTGCGAAAGCTTCCTCCTCCTCCCCCTTCGGCTGCCGATGTGGATAGGATCCGGCAGTCGGGCTTCGGGGGATTGAACAGTAGCGTGAATGCTTCGGAGACAGTACCTATTGCAACGAAACCCGTGTCAAATGGTCTGACTCAGAATCAGGCTTCTAATGGCGTGCCTCCGCCGGTACCGCTGGCGTGGCGTCCAGACCTTTCAAAGATCCAAGCCACAAAGCCTCGGCTTTATGCGTCAAACTCCAGCACGGCGTGCCTGAAATGCCGAGATTTCTCAGGCCCAGACAGCCATGCGGCGCGATATCCGCGCACATCGCTACCCACTCAGGATTTAGCTTGGCTGGCAAGAGAACTGACAGCGCCATTCCCCTCATTGACCGACAAAGCGAGGGCGATATTTACGTGGCTTCACCATAACATATATTACGATGTCCAAGCCTTCTTCAACAATTGCGTGAAACCGTCAACCCCGGCTAATACGCTGGCAACGGGACTGGCTGTATGTGAGGGATATGCCGGTCTTTTCGCCGCTCTTGCAACCCATGCTGGTCTAGAGGCTCTGGTGATCTCCGGACACGGCAAGGGTTATGGCTATCAAGAATTGGCGCCCGGCTCTCCCGTGCCGCCATATGAGGGCAACCACGCGTGGAACGTGGTTAAAATCGATAACGGATACTGGAAGCTGATCGACGCCTGCTGGGGCGCTGGCGCCGTGAACGGCGCTGGACAGCCGTACATCCAACGGTTCGAGCCCGCCATGTTCACGAACACAAACGACGAATTTGGGCTGAAGCACTTCCCCGCGAACAAGGACCAGTTCTATCGCGACGATGGACGGCCGGGAATCGCTTGGGAGGAGTACATTCTAGGGGACGGCATCGAGCCGCCCAAGATATTCTGCGGCGCGGGCAAGCACAGCGTCGGCGAGCGCACGTTCCGGCCGGCGAATAAGAGGATCTCGGTCTACCAACCTGGCCCGATTCGGTTCCAGTTCGGCTTGATCTGTGAGCATTGGACGCTGGCTCAACATAGCAAGCAGCTTCCGGGACTTTTTCTGTTGATAGTCCATGGCATCGACGGTCGCAAAGACGACCGCCTTCCTCTCAACCATGTCCAAGGCTCTGGACCAGGAGGCGGCGGAGAGTTCTGGTACGTCGATATTCCGGACCCGAGGGTTCTCGGCGCTCCAGGGCAGAAGGTGCTCCTTGCCGTGCTCACGAGCTTTGGGGACCGAGAGAATGCACGGGGCTTGTCAGTCCAGGAGTATCAGGAGAAACTTGGGAGAGTCGGGATGTCTTGGGAAGGTATAGCAGAGTGGGAGCTGGTCTAAAGAGCCTTATCTTGGTCTTGTCTGCCAGCATGGAGTCCATCATTCTTGTGCCTCTTGCATACGTCCGCGTTCTGTCTCTTTGCCATTATGATTTTGTCATACCCCCGTGCTGCAGCAGCAGCAGCAGCAGACTGTTTACTCTCGGTCTTCCACTTTTGTCACGTCCTGTGAGACTATGATTCATTTTAGGCTAGTACTAATGAGTTGGGCGCTTCATGATTCAAATGACCGATCATATAGTCATTAGAGCTCCATGACTGATTGGGCCAGATGTATTTTGGACCGGAACGGTAGACGTACGCATACTCCAAGATGTGTTGACTTAACCTGCTGATTGTACTAAAGTCACATCACGCACATACACTAACAATAGATGGCTCGATCCTGTTTTATACGAAATGGCCAATCTTTGGCAACTTGCCTAGCAAGGGGACTGCGCCCCAGTCCGGGCTCTCGAAGACTTTCAATGTTGAAACCAACCTTTATTTTAGTCACGAAAGGACAATCAGGTTCACAGATACACATCATGAATTCACATGTACTCCACCTCACATCAGTATTATACAACATCCAAGTTGGGAAGTGTTGTAGCCGAATCAGCGATTCATCCTCTACGTGAATCGTCCAACATCATCCAAGTCAACTATGATAGACCATCCCATGACATTGTACTCGTTGACTTACTGCTAGAAGGGGCCATTCTCAGACAATAAACGCGCTCGTCAATTGTGTTCGATTTAACGCTGATCATCCTCGCCACCCAACATGAACATGGACCACATCAGTACTTGATTGGGCCGCTCCCTTCGAATGTTCCTATCATCCTGGTTTCAAATGCCGTGGTCCACATATACTTCTTATCAACTTTATCCTAAACACTGCAACATCTCTGGTCTCTCATATCTGTCTGCGCCCCGTGGGGGCGGGATCGACAAAGTACAGGATGAATGATCTCTTGAAGGATTTCAGAGGATCCTGAAGGCTGAGCAGCTGATCCGCTGAGCGATTTTCTTCTCATTTACCCCTGCATCAATAATCGTCTGTGACATTGGGGGGCCAACACCATACTATGCTGGGGAACCGAAAGTGATCCATAGTTATGTGCTCTGGGTCTAAGAGAACGTACTAATGTATGTCTGGTCCGAAAGTGCACCTCGTGATGATGGATGCTCAGATCTGCATGTTTACTTACCTCATTGAGATTTCTCTTATAGAAGCACTCATCTACGTCTAACAAGACTGTGTAGAGGTTGGCTGTCTATAAATTGGGCCTTGATCTCTCGATTGAACGAGATCAGTTCTTCATCTTCATCAGCAACGACCTGAAACCAGCAAGATATCAATATCAATCAGTCTATTTGCAACAGACAACTCTTTTCATTGAGACCTCAGCTCATTCCTCCATAGTCCATACCCACAATGGCTCTCAAGACACTCGTCCTCGGTCTCGCCGTATTCAGCGGAACTACCTTCGCTGATTTCTTCTTTGGCTCCATCTCCGGCGAGGGTCTTTCCGGGGCATGGGGCGCTCCTGGACAATCGGGCATATGTGAATACGTGATCGTCGGTCCTGGAGTCGGTCTCTGCTCTGCACCAGGTTTCGTTCCCAATTACGGCACCGGTGGATGTCCCGGCCAAAACCAGATTTATCCGAACTTCTGCGGTGTGAGTCTTGGTGGAGTGTGTCCCGGTAGCTTTCAGTTGGGTATGTCAATAATCAACGGAGGGAAGGCATGGGAACCAGCAGTTGCTGCCTCTCAGTCTCTCTCTCTAGGCTTAGTTCTCTCAAGCTGACCTTCTTTATAGATACTGCAGACGACTGCGGTGCTATCGGCGAACAGGATAATTCCGAGGGCAATGCCCCCCCCGTTGGCACGTTCTATGCGAATGTCATCGATACAGCCAACAATAACAATTTCGTGGGGCGCTGCGTGTATGAGTACAGCGGGGTCACCGACTGTGCCAGTACCGGCAGCTTTGAGGCGGAGACTTTCATCCATTGCTACACGGGAATGTATGGAACGACCGCTTGCTGAGGGGGGGAAAGCCTCGGCAATGGGCACTGGGCAGATCCCTAGTTGCTTCGAGTCTGGTTTCCCTGATGCGGATGGATGGGTTTGGAAGCTTGTACATGTTGGGGGAAGGATACTACATGATCTCAGTTCAACATGAATACAACGTGGTGAAGTGGTATTGTTGATAGCTAGAACTTGCAACAATATGATATACATTGCTATAGAACGTTCTGTGTGAGAAGGGCCGCCAAAATAAAGAAGAGCTGTATAGTCCAATACGCTTTGTACTCATCCATGTTGGACTCGGAATATGAAATGGCCAGAACTACAATCTCGTATAACTTATGTGAAGTAACTATAATGTGAGGTTGACAGACTTTCCATAGAAATTCCAATCCAGTCCGTGATGGTAACTTGACATACTCTATACATCGTCCGTTTGCTGTCCTAGAAAGCGGGTGGATGAGAAGAAGACGAGGTAATTTCAATGTTTATCTCGATCCGAGGCCATTGAGGGAGAGGAAAATAGACATGACTCCAGGAAATTGAATAGAATGGGTATTCATTCAAACTAGATATCGTACACGTACATAGATTCAATGTTTGTCAGAATATGCTGACACCAATTTCATCAGATGAGAATGATACTCAACGTAGCTGCCAAGAAAGAAAAGCTAACAAGCGGCAGTCAGTCGGTATTCCCACAGTGCCACTACTTTTGGTCGACGTCGATTTGGTACCTATCGATGTTGACGATGGGAAATCGTCACCGCTGCTGTTGCTGCTGATGCTGCTGCTGATGCTACTGCTGCTGGTCACTATCACCAGGTTCGTAGGCCAAGAAGTCACTCCAGCCGAGGTATATGTGCCCTTCACGGTCGTGGCAACGCAAGCCGACGGAACAGACATTGCTCGAGACGCGTTCCAGCTGGCAGGCATAATGCCGTTGCGGCGATTGATTACCGTCAAGAAAGAGACATATGACCACGTGAGATGCGAGGCAGAGGTTGGCTCGCCTTTGTCCTTGGTGAACTGCTCTGAAAGAGAACCATCGCTGGGGGTGTTTTCTCTACGATGGAAACAAAGCCATCGGCGTAGGCTTGGATGGACTGGGTGAGAGAGGTAAAGGTCTTTGATGACGATTGGTACGTGCCGGTCTTGACGGAGGAGTCGAAGTCCTGGAAGAATTGCAAGGAATCCTCTGTGATTGATAAGGAGCCGTGTTTCTTCCACTGGTACAAGGCGTCGTAAAGTTGTTCTGCGGCGGCAAGTGTGCACAAGTACCTAAGCCATGTGTGAGAGGGTTGTTTGACTCGTAGCCGGACAGTCCACAAGTAGGAAGGAAATACTGATAGACTTCTTGGTGGGACTTACCATGGGTTGCCATTGTAATAGATATCCTCAGAGTAGCGGCCAACAGCAATGGCGGAACCCTGCGCGATTCCCTTATTCAGTGGATAGACGTCCCTGAATGAATCCACTACAGCCTTGTGGTTTGCAAGAGCTCGCGCTGAGCAGGGCTGGAAGGTCGAGTCATCACATCCTGCTTCCGGACCAAAGACGTGGATCGATGCGAGGATGGAATTGACATCCCGGCCCGTTCTTGTGTCGTCGTGCTTGAGATTGACGTTGGATTTAATGTACGAGCCCGCCCAGAATGATTGTTGAAAGCAAAGAATCTGTGAGGCCACGGAGTCGCATCCAGAACAAGTCTTCTTGAGACTCTTGGCCAACTCGTTCCCCTCGACCAGCGCCCGATGAGAGACCGCAATGGTGAAGAACGACGAGCCATCAACTTCCTCCCAGAGATCATAGCCAGTATCGTTCCAATACTGAGCAACGTATGCCAGATCATTCTGCAAAACGGGCCAGACGTGTGTCGAGGCTACGTCTGAGTAACCATTGTCGACCAACCAATTGGCATATGCGATGAGAATTGTCGCACGCAGGGCCGGTCCGTCTCGCTGCGGACGACCCCAGGGCCCAGTGAAGGCTGTCTCATTGACATAGAATTTGGGCTCTCCAAGACCGGCGCCAGACGAAAGATCGCCAGATGGGTTTGCGACGCCTTGAAGTTGGGCTTGCGCGGACACGTAATTCTGGATGTGGCCTTGCAGCGACGAGTTGCCATTCCTAACTCCTCAATGAGGTATTTGAACGTCAATGCTGCGTCTCTGGTCCATGTGTACCAATCTGGAGTGTGTATCGTCAGTTGATTACAGGTACCCAATTGCGCGCATGTCATTCCGTACCTCACGTACAGTCTGGGTTAACTTTGGATGGACTAGCCACTACGATGCCAGAATCAGCTCCTGAGACTCGTGGGGACCGATGTTGGCAAGGACGCCGTTGAATGCAATGGGCGTCTCGGAAGAGACGAAGTTTTCTAGTTTCGAAGCACTTCTGACATGATTTTCTTTCCCAGCGACGACAGGAGTCGAAAAGTACGAGCTTGCTGCCAATGCCAATGCGCAAAATGGAAGAGAGTGGATATACATGGCTAATTGGCTATCAAAGATCAAATGAATGATCCGGAGATATACTCATCAAAAGAAAGACAATGGAGCAATAATCACAAGGAGCAACAACTCCATCAGAGAATTCAGATCAACGAGTGAAAATCAAGCTAAACGAGCGTTCACTGCAGCTGAAGAACCAGCATTACGCAGTGCAGAACTGTTTTGGCAAATCGAAGGTGACAAGGGGCGAGGAGAAAGAAGGGATCAAACCAAGCCCAGGGGCTCGAAAGATTGATCTACTTCCCCGCAGGCTGCAAGGTTTGAATCTGGGCCAACGCGATCATCCAACCTAGGAGTGAGACATCTCGAGTCCCGACTACTTCACTAGGCTTTAGCGCTCTAGATCCATAGGAGTAGAGCAGGAGGGGAGGCATCACAGTGGCAGAAATGAAACACAAGGGAGTGAAATGGAGCTTAGCAGTCGTACTGCGTAGACAGTAGCAGGAGAGTTGAGGGCATCTGGAGACTGGAGTATCTGGTTAGGTCAGTCGATTATGGGGAAATTCTTCAGCGATAGTGCTATCCCTGGGGTTTTATATAGGCCTAATGCGATGCGCTACGAAAAGCTTAAGTTCTCAATCCACAGTCTGGAATATGTCCTCTCCAGCATTGTGGCGCGCAGAGGATCGCCTGCTTTAAAGAATTCATGTCCGAAATAGATATTGATGGATTATATGGCCTCATCCTGTCGATCATGTACTTTTGGACATCGCATAATTTACACAACAAGTCTCTCAAATGAGTACTTCCCAGCGGCCTTCCGTCGCAAATATCCAATCTCTCTGCTACTTCTTGTCTTGACCTCACCAGTCGACTTCTTGATCTTCGTCTTGCTAACGTTGGTCGAGGGCGCCTTGAGCGACAGAGGAAGCATCTTGCCACTGGCATCGCCATCGTAGCCATCATCACCACCCGGAGCTGGGAATACTATAAGATCAGCACCGTTAAGTTTCTCGTACTGTATGAGTGACGAGGGGACGGCCTCTGCAGCAGCAACAGCACCGGTTGTCGGGTCTTGCACGGCGGCTGTCTTGGACGACATGATGTCCTCTCCGTAGCGCAGATACTCTCGCAAAATGCCTTTGAGGTATGTCGCCTCTTCAACGCCGGCCAGCGCGGCAGAGATTTCAGACTTCATGTCTGCGATCAAATCGAATTCTCTCGATGCCGCGCCGTCGAAGTCTGCAGCCGAGACCCAGCCAGAAGGACCGATCGCGTCCACAGAGGCAATCAGGAGATCGGTGATAGTGTCGAGGGAAAGAGAAGGAGTGATTTGTTCGGGAGAGATGGGTGTAGGAGGGTTCTCGGTGAAGCGCGATGTGTAGCCCCCCGTCGCGAGAGAGATGCGAAGGTGGGTTATCAAGGAAAGAATTTCCGTCCTGGACAGGGTGGAGCGGATAGACTCGATGACAGTGGGCAGGGAGTGGGTATGAATCTTCTGCAGAGAAACGTTCAGTCCGGTGAATATGTCCGCTAAGCTAGGTTCTGAATACGCGGAGGCCTCTTTGGAGGCCGATGCATCATTTGCATCATTCTCTGCTCCGTTAGCGATGGCTCTGGCGCTTGCTTCCAGAGTCGCGTAGCGCGAGGTTGCCATGTTCAGGACGATCTTGATTGCACAGGCCAGTTCGTCTGCACTCATCATGACGAGCCCTTGAAGGACTTGGTTCAGACGTTTCAATGAAGGATCGGCGTCTATCAAAGCCCGAACAAAGGACCCGCTAGGAATTGGAGGGAGAATGCGAGGCTTGAAAGATCGCCGAAGAGCAATCTCGACATTGTTCATTGACAAGTGTCCAGATCGGATGAGCCAGGTGCAAGTCGTCTCCGGCCATAATGCGACTGAAAGTCGGAACGGCGAGGCTGCAGAAACCTTGTCCTTGTCATTTTCATCTTTCAAAGAGAAGATCTTCGACAGCAAGAAGGAAGTCACTTCTGGATTGACGTATTGACCTGGTGCGGGTACCGACTGGGACTCCTCCGACGAACCCAAGAATGATTGGACAGCTCGATCAAATGCCTCTGCATCTTTAGCCTCGGTCGACTCAGCCAGGTCATTTTGTAATTTGATCCACTTATCGACCTCCTCCTCCGAGGAGAATCCCAGCAACGCCATATGCTCCGTTCGTGGCTTCTTCGATACAGTATCCCACTGAAAAGCCGAGGAACCGATGCCGCGTCCGATAGCATCGATCAAGAGGCCATCTCTAGGCCTCTTGAGGGAATGGGAAGTAGAGGTGTGCATTGACGTTAGATCGAAAGCAAGCAGAGTGTTTCCCTTCGTTGCTACCGCGATACCGAGCTGCGAAAAGTAAGTGATGAATGTTATCTCATTCTTATGACTGTCGGCTGCAGATGAAGTTCGGGAGAGGACATCATCAACAGCAATGCTGCGTTGGACGGACTGATACTGCGTATCGTACAATGCAACAATCGACTTTCCTGCACCAATCACGGATTGTGCGGAAATGCGCATGATGGAGGAAAAACGCTCATCTTCGAGGATGAACTGAGAAGTGATGGTTGGGGAGTATTGAGAAAGATCCAAGTTGATGAAACCACGGTCGAACGAGAGATTCAACCCTGCCGAACGTGAGTGGAAACTCCAGTGGAGTTTATCGCTCTCAAAGGCCGTTTGCACGTTTAGCTCGGCCATGTTGACAGTGAGCAAGTGCCTCAATCTTTGACTCTCGTCCAGATTAAATTCCCCCGAGTGCACTGCTGCAGGGACCGAGAAAATCTGGACCTTCACATCCTTCAGCGAAATTTGACCGGCGCCAATTGGGTGAGACACCATTATCAACACTGAGGGCTGGTCGGCACTTGAGGTCGCCAGATCACCTAGGGCCAGTGCAACAAGATCCTGTCTCCGCTTAAAGAGGGATTTTTTCGCATCATCGAACTCAATGAGAAAGCACGAATGGACTTCGTGACTGGAGGAGGTCTTCGCGACCTCGCTATGCTGAAGAGTCCAGCGCTGAGTCTGGAGATCAGATGCCAACCTCCGCATGCGGCCATCCTTGTGAATGGTCAAGATATCAAATGAATCCTTCGCGCTTTCTTGGGTTTTGGTTGGGACGATTCCAACAAATACGATCGGGCTGCTGGAATCCTCCACAGGGAACGATGAGGATGAAATGACGGGTGCACTTGCTCCATTGCCTCCGACCTCTTCAACGAAACACTTGATCTGCTGCTCGGGATGCTGAACCGCGGCGTACGTCTGCCTTCTCACCAGAGTTTTGAGTCTTCTTCGGATTGAGCATGGACGACAGGAAAATGACGCTTGCGGTGGAAGAGCGTAGGATGTGACCAACTTCGGCGTTTGAACCTAATACGTGAAAATAATTCAGCACCTCGAACATAGAGAAGGGTACGTGAGGAATCTGATCGCACATTGTAAACATTCACAGCCTCTCCGTCAACTGCGACAACGACTTCGTATCTCTTGCGCTTCTTAGACTCCGCCAAACTATAGACTTCACCGATGTGTGTCTTGCCCGTGGAGGCATGTAGAGGGCGAGGCAATTGCGCCAGCACGGACGGAGATTGCAAGTCCATAGCTGCAGACGCTGGAACAATAGAAATGTGCCTCTTCTGCGTAATTGCGGCGCCCCGAAGCCAGCAACACAAGCATATCACTGATGACTGGGAGAAAATCGATTATCAGAGCATCTCGAAAAATTTTCGGTGATACTTTGACCCGTTGCCCGGAGCGAGTCCCGATCAGGCTAGCTGTTACACTAGTGGTACGGTAATGACGTACTGCGAGAACGGGTTGGTGACACGACAGAAACACGCTCCATCGCGTGTGTTAATTACTTTCGCATACTGGGATACAGGATCTCGCAATGTCTTTCTAATTATCATTCTTTGCAATCTTTCGCATGATTTCAGTTCGTTCGCCATGAGGATCTTTTATCCCTGACCAATCTTTTCTAATCTTGTACTATCAACCATAAGATTCTGTCCTGTTCTCATCTCGACGGGACAAGGCGATGAGCATCCGCGCATCGTACATGTGCTGTCACTACAACCTATGGCGATGGGACAAGGGGAGCAGCGGACTCTCCACCCATTTTTCTTAAAAGGTTGTTACATATTGAGCTCCTTCTTTTCAAATGCTGACTGATGTCTACCAGGATTGAGTGTCCCAAGCAGCTTAGCGACAGAGCGTGCTTTTCCGGTTAGCCCTGCGCCAGACCTTACAAATAATGCCGCGACACACGACCCTCAACGTTCCAATGTGGAGCCCACTTCTGAAGGTGAGATACAGCATAACGAGGTTGACAACACGCCATCGGCCAAGAGAAACGCCCAGAGAGCTCTGACGTCGCCCAATTCGCCTGCATCCGACTCTACCGCTCACCCAGTCGCGGCGCTGGACGACGATCCCAACGCAGGCAGAAGGAAAAGACGAAAAACGGAAGATGTTGCAAACCATATCATTGAAGGAAATTCAGCTCTGAATGAAGGAGCTCGCAGCGAGTTGAGCTCACAGGAACGTGACCCCAGTCAAGGTCCGGCAGGCAGCACAGTAACCTCAGACGATGGGGGTGTGGGAAAGAAGTCAACAAAACAGAGAGTATTGAAACTCAATCCCAATGGAAAGTTACTGAGTTCCCCCACGTCAAATAAATTCGAGGACAAGAGTCAGAAGCAAACTGGGAGCAGGCGCAGCAAAACTGAGGCTCTGAAATCCAGGTTGGGTGGGAAAAAGCTCGTGGTCCTGAAGTACATCGGCAATAAAGAGAGAATAGGGAAGCTGATTGAGGATATTCTCAACGGTCGACGAAGGCACGGTGCTGCCGATCAGCCTGCTGCTCCAGTGGCTGCGGAGAAGCAAACACCGAAAGCAACGCATCCGTTCTTCCTAAAGAAGGCTACGCGGAAATTAGACATTGTACCTTTGTCTCAACAGACTGAAAGCACTCCTACAGAAACTGGGTCGTTGCTCGCTGAGAAGAAACAGGATCTTGCAGCATCCGGACTCACTTCCGGTTCGCGCCCGTCTAGCGACCCTTGGAAGTCATTCGGAGTCTCCAGACAACGTATCTCAAAATTTCCTGAGCCGATCAACCCCCTCTGGCCTCCTCGGGATTTTGTCCATGTGAGAGACGTGGCAACGAGGAGGAATGAACAGCATGCCACAATTCCTGATTCACTCGAAGTTGATCGGAAAAAGGCCAAGGTCGCCGTTGTTCGCATTGACGATAAAGAAAATGTCCTCCTGTCCTGCTTGCGCCGAGCATATTCTTACCTAGACTTCTCTCCACTTCAGGCTCAAACTGTCTTGCGGATACCTCGGAGGCATGTCGCCAGCGGGCGAATATTGCACAGAGCAATAATCAACCAATTATCGGAGCCTGCCTCGAAATCCTCCAAAGATGCTCAAAATTCACGGAGAGCTTGCCATCCCGCTCTGACGAGACTCAATTCATCAATACCTACTACCACGAGCTCTTTCGATCGTGGGGAATTTGAAACTCAACTATGGGCGCAAAAATACGCCCCTAATTCTGCAGCAGAGGTTCTTCAAGTCGGTCGGGAGCCAATCATATTACGAGACTGGTTGAAGGATCTCACCGTCACTGCTGTGGACCAAGGCAAATCAGGGAAAGACGGAGAAAAGGCAAAGTCGGAGGCAGATTCGGGCAGGAAAGCAAAACGTCGTAAAAAAGCGGACAAGCTGGACGGTTTCATTGTCTCGAGTGGGGATGAAGCCTCAGAAATGGATGAAGTAGACGACCTTGATGAAGATGAATTGGCCGGTGGTGTGACCGTCTCCTCCAAAAGGACCGTCATTCGCTCAGGGGATATGACCATACACACAGGATCCGGAGGGCAAAGAGGCCGATTGACCAATACGATCTTGCTCAGCGGCCCTTCTGGATGTGGTAAAACTGCTTCCGTGTATGCAGTAGCCAAGGAACTCGATTTTGAAGTCTTCGAGATCGGTCCGGGAAGCCGCAGGAGTGCCAGAGACATAATTGAACGTGTGGGAGATATGACTCAGAACCATCTCGTTCACAATCTGAACTGTGGTGCTGAGGCTTCCAGCAGCCAGCCCTCAGATCCTAATATACCGAGCTTGAATTTGGAAGAGGGCAAGCAAGAGAAAATGATGAGTTTCTTCAAACCGGTCTCGACTAGTAAGTCGAAGAAGAGCGACAAAAAGTCGGCTCAGAAGAATGCAGAACTCGATGCCGACTCAAAACACCCACGAAACAAAAAGCAATCCTTGATACTTCTAGAAGAAGCGGACCTTCTGTTCGAGGAAGACAAACAATTCTGGTCTGGAGTTATGACGCTGATCAGCCAGTCGAAACGCCCAATTATCATCACATGCAATGATGAGAGTCTCATTCCCCTTGAAGATATTTCCTTCCACGCAATTCTACGATACCGTCCTCCTCCTCAAGATCTAGCAGTTGACTACCTCCTTCTTGTTGCTGCTCACGAAGGGCACATGCTGGGAAGGGACGCCATCAGTGACTTGTACGCCAGCTCGAACAGGGACCTCCGGAAATCAATCATTGATCTCAATTTCTGGTGTCAAATGGGAGTGGGCAGCGAAAAGTCGGGACTTGACTGGATAATTGATCGATGGCCTCAGGGATCTGATGTCGATCAACACGGCGATAAGCTGCGAGTGATCAGCTTGCACACCTACGAACAATACATGGGCTGGTTCAGCCGGGACATGATCTTGAATAACAGTACGCTTGACGGTGAAGTTAAGCTTCTCCAGGAATCTCTCAGCTGGTGGCAGCTTAGCATACAGGACTCTGAGTGCTTGGCCGGATTGAATATGCCCGAAACACTTGATGCGAAGACAGGATCCTGCGAAGCGAAGTCAACGTCCAAACGACTTAGTGTCTTGCGGCACGAATCTCAATACGCCGACATGAGAAGTGCCCTTGATATTTTATGTTCTAGCTGCTCCCTCGACCCCAAGAAGGTAAGTCCCAAATATCGTTCTCATTGTCGCCCGTGTCTGACTTCGACAGGATACCATTGATATTTCAGTTCCTCCAATGGCTGAGAAGCAAAAGGCGAGCTACATCGAAGGTTATCCGTTGCTTCATGTGGATCTCAAACCGGATTACTCATCACTGTCTGTTGCTATGGGTACAGCGTTTGATGCAATGCTCAGTGCAGCCTTCCGACCGGGCAGGAAGCTGGACGATGAGTCGTCGCACGCGGCAAGGGTTCTTACGAAGGTCAACCAAGCTCAAACTAGAAAGCCGTCAAAAGCAGACTTCTTAGCTGCCTTTGAGCCTATCATACGAGCGGATTATCTCATGCCCATCCCCACGGGACGTATAGCACCATCTTTCGAGAACGGCCTGGCGCCGATCTCTGAGGACTTGGCTCCGTACATACGTTCAATCGTCAATTTCGACCTCCAGCTCGAACAATACCGGCTGCAACTGAGCGGTCTGTTATCGCAAGGAAAAGGCACAAAGAAAATGAGAAGGACGCGAGCGAGTAGAGCTGCTCTTGAAGGAGGAGATAAAGCATACACACGCAAGGAAAGATGGTTTCATCCTGAGGCCAATCCGTCTCGCATACTGGCCACAGGAGACAAGGCCTGGCAGGATGTCTTGGTTCAGATGGGATATTTCAATGTGGTACCGGTAAGGGAAGAAAGCAGCGCACCTAGTGAGGCCACTTCGGACAGCTCTGGAGATGGCGGAATCTGATGCGGCAATGATTGCTCAGCTGATGACGGTGGTCGTTGTCTACTCATATAGATCTAAGCGAGTGCCAATCTCGTCAATATATACATGTTCAGAGAACAAGCAACAAAACGTGAGAGATATAAAATTGCCTTAGAAAGTAAGCAGTAGGCATTCGTTTTCAAGGTATCCTATCTTCAGTAGTTCCCATGGCGGGGCGAATAGATTCGCTGGGGATTGTTGGTTGACCGTGCGAAGAGCTATCCGGAACCTACAGAGTAGCGTGGCTGGGTGGATCTAAGCAAGCTCCATCACCTCCGCTCAGCTGCTCGACTCGACCTTATCGGAGACCATGGACAGGCCTCCTCTTACACCGTGTGCATCTTCATCGACCGTGACTAACTCCGTACTTGAATACCATAAACTGTACCGGCCCAATTTCGCCTGACTTTGACAACACCGGTTGACTCAATCTCCGACCGACCTCCCTCCCATAAGGCGAGGTAAACCGTCGCCTCCACCTCTCACTGGCCGATCTGCGAGCTACCACGCGCAACACACCACCACCCTCCATGTCCCTCTTCGGGACGTCGCCGGAGGATGAATCCTCCATTGGCAATCCAGCCCAACTGTCAAAATCATCTCTCTTTGCCGACGAACCGACCTTTGGCGGTAACTCGGGCTCCGCTCTCTTTGCTGATGACGACACCGGGTCGCCATGGAACAACTACTCTGGGAAGAGAGCCGCGAGACACGAGTTGGTCAAATCCTTGCTTCCAGCAAAGGACGTACCTGAGAGCTACATCGACGCATACGATCTTATATTGAATTCCGGAGATAGAGTCGGTGCCGGGATTGGGTTGACATCTGTGAGGGAAACGTTGGCGGGCAGCGGGTTGAGCGCGTCGGATCAAGCTAAGATTTTGAATCTTGTCGTTTCGGGTGAGAGCGAGAGTGCGAATGGGTTAGGTCGCGGCGAGTTCAATGTGCTACTAGCGCTTATTGGGCTTGCGCAGGAAGGCGAAGAGCTCTCGCTCGATGCGGTTGATGATCGACGGAAGAGTATGGGGTTTACTTGCTTGCGGCTTTTATTCTGGCTTTGATCATGGTCTAACGAAGTTGTTCTGCAGAGCTTCCCGAGCCAAAAAGCTCGTATATCCATCGATTGAGGACGAAGGATGATTTTGCGTCGGTCCAGGCGCAGGAGCGACCAGCAACCCCTCCGCCTCCTACGATGGCCGCACAAGAACCAGGCTCGTCGCGTTCTCGACGTGCGAGAGAGGATTCCTTTGGCGGATTAGAATCCGATCCGTGGAGCAGCCCTCAGCTACATCGTGGACATAGCCATACCCAGAATGAGGGGCAACAGCCGACGTTGAATGGCTACGGAAGTGTTCGATCGGCAGCGAATGCCTGGTCCAATAAGGCAGTCGATGAGAGCAATCAGAGTGAAGCACCGAATGGAGGATATGCCAATGGCCGGACAGATGCTGCGCCCCCCAGCAGCTCGGTATCTGGATGGGGTGATTTCAACAATACCGCTGCTGGAGGATTCGGTGCCACGGAACAACCGGGCCTGGAGGGCTTTGGTCAACCAGGTGGTGATCAAGGTGCGCAAGCGCGCCCACTAGGAACACCGAGAGTTACTGGTCCGCAGGTAGAGGAAGTGGTTATGGTGACGCTGCTCCCCGAGAAGGAAGGAGTATTCATGTTTCAGCATCGGAATTATGAAGTGAAGTCGGCACGGAGAGGAAGTACCGTCGTTCGGAGATACAGTGACTTTGTCTGGCTGTTGGATTGTCTACACAAGCGATACCCCTTCCGGCAGCTGCCTCTGCTGCCACCCAAGAGAGTTGCAGGTACGTGTGAGGCTTGCTAAAGCTCACCTAAAACCTTACTTACCTCTTCTAAATAAAGTCAATGGGACTCACCTGTCAGCGGATTCCAATTCCTTCCTTGAAAAACGCCGTCGGGGACTCGTGCGCTTCGTCAACTTTCTCGTCCGTCATCCGGTGCTCAGCCAGGAGCAGCTGGTAGTCATGTTCTTAACTGTGCCGACAGTACGTGGCATCTGCATGAGGAACCACTTTCGGGATCTGATCTGACCTTCGCAGGAACTCTCGGTATGGCGCAAACAAGCTACGATATCGGTCCAAGATGAGTTCACGGGACGCGTTCTGCCCCCGGATCTTGAGGATTCCTTGCCCGCTGATCTGCCGGATACTTTTGAGACTGTTCGCGCCGGCGTCAAGCGGTCGGCAGAGATCTACATCAATCTATGCAATCTGCTTGAGCGCCTGGCCAAACGCAACGAGGGCCTCGCGGCTGATCATTTACGGTTCTCACTTGCACTACAGTCTTTAACGGAAGTCACCAAAGACACATATGCGGTGAATACCAATGATGTTCCTCTCCTCAACGAGGGCATCAACGCCACTGCGAAGCATCTCTCTGCCAGCCAGAGTCTGCTGGAGGACGAGGCGAAGGCATGGAACGAAGGAGTCTTGGAAGACCTGAAGCGGCAGAGAGACTGGCTCGTCAGCATGCGCGAGTTGTTCGACCGCCGGGATCGATATGCCCGAAACAATATCCCTCAGCTTGAGCGGCGCATTGAGAGCAATGAAAAGAAACTTCAGGACCTGAGGGCTAAACCGCAGGGAACCGTCAAACCGGGCGAGATTGAAAAGGTGGAGGATGCGATCATCAAGGTAAGTCCTTTTCTGACGCTCTATAAGCGCGCGGTTTGTCTGCAGCAGTCTTGC
Source organism: Evansstolkia leycettana (assembly GCA_000787455.1). Lineage (NCBI taxonomy): Eukaryota > Fungi > Ascomycota > Eurotiomycetes > Eurotiales > Aspergillaceae > Evansstolkia > Evansstolkia leycettana. The sequence continues at coordinate 40,433 of JSYV01000108.1, read as the reverse complement.
TGACGCTCGTCTTCACCATTCAGGACAAGGAGTCGATAGTCCAGCAGCATGCGCGAGGCGTGTTCATCAAGGAGTGCATCCGTGATGAGCTCCTCCACTTCCAACAGAGCCAGTACTATATCAGCCGTCTTCACCAGGACTGGAGCCAAGAGCGGGTCAAATACTCGGAGTTGCAGGCAGACAATTGGCGGTCCTTGAGCGAGGAGGTCGAGGGGATGCCCACTGGAGAATGAGCGTGTGTCATATTCAACACTATCCGAGTGCGAGTTTTCTCACAAGCGCGGTGTGCGATTTACTGGCGATACTCGTACCTGAGTATGGATCGCTGCACAGTGGAGAAATCCTTTGGAACCGACGGGGTCTGGACCAGTAACAGCCGCATCGGTGCTCGTCTGGACTCGTCACTATTCCGATCTCTCGCCGTTTCTGCTCGTAGTGTGGACTTAGGTTTTACGCTGGGATGCACATTTTGTGTTTTTGTTACCATTTTGGTTTGTGTGGATATCTTTGCTTTTTTCTCTCCCTCAGCGAGGAGTGCCCTTGCCCAACAGCGGTTCGCTTGCGTTCTGAAGATTGGAAGCTTGTCCCTCTCTACATCTTTGTCTGGTGCTGTCTACTGCCTGATTACGCTGCTTTTCCCAATTACCTTCACCATCTCCCCACCGCTCTGTGGAATATATAGGTTATGTCTTGCTTGCTTAGTGGTCACGTTTTCTGTTTGAGTGACCCCGGTGACTACTGCACTTTGATTCCCCATGGGGGGTGCGGTGGCTGTGTCTGAAAGTCGTCTTGAATCTCAAACCAGCTTCTACTCCATATGAGCTCCAGACCAGGATAGTCGGGGTATTTGGCATGCGACGATGTAATGAAATGGTATCATCTCACTTCCTTTTTTTTCTTTGATCCGTAGCCTTGGCAGGCGTAACCGCAACAATTCTTGAACCATTCTGCACTCAACTGAGCAGACACCAGGGCTGCAGTTCTCAACAATTACTCAGTATGGATTGTGCATATGGTCCCGCTTTTTGTAGATATTCTCCTGTGACGAGAGTATCCACGCTTAGGCATGAGGAGGTAGTTAGTGGTCTAGATCGATCCAAGGATTTTTGCTTTTCCTGCCAGTGATTTTCATCCCAATGAATGTCCTTTTTTGATTCTCCGACATTTACGGCGCAATAATAACTACAGTAACTCCATACTCCGTACTTGACTTGGTATCCCTCACATTGAACTCTGGACCAGCTGCATTAAGTATCTGGTCACTTGATGCCCACGCGGTCTGTCCACGCTGATCAAGTTCAATGCAGAGATGCACCTCTCGTCAATCAGCGAATGGTCATTTACTCTCCGGGTTCATTCCGCTTCAGACTGGGCACGCAAGTCGGAGCTGAAGGTGCTCTGCAGCCTGTAGGCTATATAATAATGCATGGGAGTGGATGTAACAACTGACCAGTCACAGATGCATACCTTGTTGAACATTGAGATACTAGACGTATGCAGGCGTCTTCTCTTTTTATCCACGGACGATAGCCGCAGTTGGCGCGGTGGGAGACGTCCGATCCCAGCTTCGATTTGTGATTACTATCCAAAAGAGAACCATTGCCACTATTAGCTACTATTTCATGCCATTGTCGGAGACAAAAAGTGACCGCGACTCCGATAAGACAGACAGCATAACCAGCAAATCATGATAGAGAAAATCGGCCTGACCTCCACGGAAGATTGACTGTACAGTCCACGATGGCGCTGACCGCTCTTGGCTCTCCTTGCAGCAACCACGTTGGTGGCGCGCTGCGGGCTGTTTCGGTGCATCCACAGTCATGTGGATGGCAGACATTTCTCTGTCGACAAAGACCTTGGCAGGGATTAGTTAGTTCTTCGTCCATGGACATTCGGATTGATGCCGAAGATGGGAATTGGCCTGTGCTAGTATGGAGTCACACACGGGACGACCCACTGATCCATCCATGCCCGCTGCGGGCGGCCAAGACTGACCGAGAAGAGCTTCCGTCATGGACCAGAGAATCGGAGGTTGGATTCCAGCAACTACTACAGAGTACTGCTACCACCTGCATTCATTCTGTGCCCACCGCTTTTCAAGAGCAGCCTACAGACCAAAGAGAAAGACAAAAAAAAAAGGAACATCGGACAAGGTTATGCCTGCGAGAGCCTCCTTCCTGTTCGCTCCGCCCGCATGGGCCGTGAAATGGTGTCTCACTCCGCTGGTCTCGGCTTCTCTCATCATTGCTCCGTACGGATTCTCCAAGAACTTAAACTTATCACGCTGAACTTTGAACCAGCCTTAAGTGCTCTTGGTCCCCCCCCACTTGCCACTGTTCTTCATTCCTCTTGTCCTTGTGCCGGAATATCGTCTTCTTCTCTATCTCTAGAGTTCCTTTTGCCTCCTCGAGCCCCGCGGAGTGATCCCCGAGATACATCAGTCAACTTCCATGCGATCATAAGCGGTTCGTGTTTTGCTTACCCGAGGTATGCCGAACGAGCTGGGTATCCGACATTCGGACCGACATCGACTGTTCAGACCTGCATTTTCGCTCGATCTCCTACAAGCCGTATCAGTTCGTCGGAGGGCTGCTTGATCCGCGCGGCTGAGGGCCCGCTGGCCTCATTAAACAATCACCATGGTGTGGAATCACTTGGATATTGATAAGCCTCATGTGGCGTACATGATCTTGGGCGGGTTCACCTCATTGTTCATGCTCTGCTCGCTCTTCGTCAAGGAGCGGCTGTACATTGGTGAAGCCACCGTTGCGACGCTTTGCGGCATCATTTTCGGCCCCCATGCGGCCAACCTCTTCAATCCTTTGTCTTGGGGCAATGTCGACAAAATCACACTGGAATGCTCCCGTATCGTTCTGGTCGTCCAGTGTTTCGCCGTCGGTGTCGAATTGCCCAAGGCGTATATGGAGAGACACTGGAAATCGGTGACTCTGCTGCTAGTTCCCGTCATGACGTGGGGTTGGCTGGCGACCAGTTTATTCATCTGGTGGATGGTTCCCACGCTCGACTGGCTGCAGAGTTTGGTGTGCGCCGCTTGTGTGACGGCAACAGATCCTGTTCTGGCCTCGTCAGTCGTGGGTAAAGGCAAGTTCGCCAAGCGAGTTCCCAAACATCTGCGAGATGTTCTGTCCGCAGAATCTGGCTGCAACGACGGCATGGCTTTTCCCTTCATCTACCTTGCCTTTTATATCCTGCATTACAAGCCGAACGTTGGCCGGGTGACGTTTAATTGGTTCTGCGTGACCATCCTATACGAGTGCGTCTTCGGAGCCGTGTACGGCTTTCTGCTTGGCTACTTTGCTCGTCACGCCATCAAGTTTGCAGAGCGTAAGCAATTGATCGATCGTGAGAGCTTTCTCGTGTTCTATTTCGTCCTCGCCCTCTTCTGTGCTGGCTCTGGCAGCTTGCTAGGCATGGACGATCTCTTGATTGGCTTTACCGCTGGCGTCGGTTTTAGCAACGACGGTTGGTTCACGGAGAAGACGGAAGAATCGCACGTCTCCAACGTCATTGATCTGTTGCTCAACTTGGCTTACTTTGTCTACTTTGGCTCGATCATTCCATGGCAGTCGTACAACGCTCCCGAAATCGGCCTTGTTCCCTGGCGACTGGTGGTCATTGCAATCCTGGTCATTTTCTTCCGCCGCATTCCGATCATGTTGCTCCTGAAGCCGATCATACCAGACATCAAAACTTGGCGAGAAGCGCTTTTCGCCGGTCACTTCGGGCCTATCGGTGTAGGAGCCATTTTCGCCTCCATCCTGGCGCGAGCGGAGCTGGAGAACGACAGTACGCAACCTCTTGCCCAGGGACAGCTCCCGAGACCGGGCCAAGACAACTACTACATTGTGCAAGTGATATGGCCTCTCACAACGTTCATGGTCATCTCGTCCATCTTGGTGCATGGCTCCTCGATCGCGGTCTTCACATTAGGAAAGCGCATCAACACGTTAACCATCACCTTGTCCTACACTACAGCGAACGAAGAAGGGCCGTCCTGGATGAACCGGCTTCCGCGTGTGCAGTCGCTAGCCAAGGGATCCATGTCATTCCGCAAAGCGGAGGACACGGAGGGGTCCTCGACCGAGAAACTGCCAGAATATCCTCCCGGGACTCTGCCTCCGATTGGTTTGCCCGGCAACTTCTTGCGTCGGGTGAGGGAAGAAGACACCGATGCGCAAAGTAGGACCTCCAGTCGTAGACCATTGAGGCGGCGCAGACGCGATTCCGGGGCCGGTGGCCCGATCAGCCAGTCTGCAATTATGCCTCAACGTCGACCCGAAACTGAACCTGAAGCAGAACCAGAACCAGATGTAGACGAAGCGAAGAGTGAGGCGGCACAAGAAGACAGAATCGACCGCGAAGGATCGCCGGCCGCCAAGGAACGAGAACGATTCGGAAGGGAGCCGCAGATGGAGGTCTACCAGGAAGGAAACCATCTGATCATTGAGGACGAAGAAGGAAATGTCCTCAAGACAGAGAACATTAGCCACGAATCGCCCGAGGAGCAGAGGCAGCACATATCAGAAGAGAAGCGGAAATTAGAGAGCGAAACGCGTGACAATTTTGCGAAATCCCGGAGCCACCCCCATGAGAAGACGGAGGGTGAGGAAATCCAGCGTAAGGTTGGAGAAATGACTGGTCTCACGTCTGAGAAGGCCAAGAAACGCTTCGGTAGATGGGGCGGATTTGGAAAGGAACGGGGCAAGGCGGCGGAGAAGGGACCTTCGGAGGGTGCGGCAGAGCGTAAGAAAAAACCTCGCTCAGCTCATGCCTACCAGTTCGGTAACACGATCATTGTGGAGGACGAGGATGGCGAAGTGATCAAGAAATACACTATTCCGTCAGCAGAGAAGTCCGAGCCAGCGGCTACGGGTGCTACCGATCGTCGCCCTCACCGACGCGGGCTGACACGCATGGGAACATGGCGTAGCAGGAAGGAAGAGGCTGAATCGTCACACGCGGCTGAAAAGAGAGCCCTGGATGATGATGATGAAAGGGACGACGGTCTCCGATTCACTCTGGCCCGGAATGAAGATGTCAGCGAGAGAGGTGTCGGCCACAAGGGTCGCAGGATGAACAAGCAGGAGTTTATCCGGCAAATCCAGCAGCTCGACCCGAAAGCTCGACGCGATCTGGTGGAGGAAACCGATGCTCCAGAGCAAGTCAAACACGTGGCTCGCGATGAGGCGAAAGATGAGGAAGCTCGAGAGCACAAGGAACCGGCTGTCCCGCTTCCCGAAATGGGACATCATGATACCGATACAGAGGTCGAGTCTGGCGATGACATCAGCGAGGAGCTCGATCATGATGTTCCTGGCCACGATGTGGCCGCTTCCATCACCGCGTTGACAAGGGGCTCAGCAGCACACGCACGACGAAGTCGATTTGGCGCTCCGGAGCTGGCTACGACACGCCTCCAACGGCGCGATTCAGATGATGATGGCACGGAGCGTATCCCGCCGTCTCAGCTGAGAGAAGCGGCCGGTCGTCCCGCTGCGCCCAAGCCGACGGATCTCGACGAGACCCATGAAACCCCTGCCGAGCGCAAGCGTCGTCTCGCAGCATTGGGTCAGCTCGATGATTCCGAGGATGACTCAGATGATCCCGCGGTCCACGAGTCCGATAGCGAGGATAACGGCGAGTTCCGTTCCGTTCGAGGCAAAGTTCAATTCGCGGATGGGACCAAACCAGCTGAAAGGAAGACATCTGCTGGGAGAGTGAGCTATGGCGAGTCGTCCGCGGGCGACAATGGTAGTAGCGCAAGCACCAGATCGAGCCACCGTCGACATCGTCCGCGAATTTCGTGGGGAGGAGAAAGTGGCAGAGAGGATAAAGGGAAAGAATGAAGCACTGCTTTTTTTCTTGAGCAAAAAATTCTTGGGAATCAAAGGAAGGTCTTCTTTAGTACTTACTTAGACTTACTGATATGCGCCAGTGATGTGCACACGTTCTTGTATAGATTTTTGACATGTTCGGAAGATTCGCCCTGTGTCTCGCGAACCAAGTCCCCATTCATGATTTCCGTTCCTCCAATCGAACGATGATGAATAAATACTACCACCGTCTTTTCTTGTTGAAGCTCTCATTTTCGCTGTGTGCTTCGTCATCCGAGTATACCAATTGATGATGATTCTGCAAGGATTATTTTATATTATGTGTGTTTCGAGTCAAATTAACGGGTCTGTTTATCAATGAGTTAACTACTTTTCCTCCCTCCCCCCTCCCCTCCCCCCCTCGACTCTGCAGATTAATTATCCTCTGGTTTGAGTTGGGTTGGATTTCATATATACGAACAAGCAATTGCTGTTGCATGTGCATAGCGTTTTTTTTTCTCGGGTGCAGTTTCGGTGTTTGTCTGGTGTGCTTGTCAAGCTGAGGACAGGGGTGTGTGTGTCTAAGCTACTGGTTTCGTTATATCTAATGGATGGATGTAAATAGGGTTATACATACGTACATACATAAATACATACATACATCACTGGATCTCTTTCCTAGGATGTTCCTGTCTCAGTTTCTGCTAGGTTCTGGATACAGGGCGTGTAAAGAGGGTAGGTAGGTATCTACTCTACGAGCTCGATGGTTGTGTAAGTAATTGAGTGGAATATATGATATGACATTGCGTGTATACATTTATCTCGAACCATAACCATAATATATCTAGTCATCTGACTTGGATACTCGACTGGTGAAGTCCGTGAATGTTTCTATCTTCAAGTGCTTGTGGGGTGTTTCTGTAAAGTTTGTATTGTATATGTCCTTGTTAGGTATCTCTGGGGATGAAACTTGCCACACTGCAGGCTGGCCGTGACAAAGGCAATGTTAGAGGAAGCCTACAACAGTTGGCATGGAGCAGGGAACTATTTTATGGACCGTCGCTTGAACATCGACAACTTACGCTGTCATCTTTGTTGGGACAGAATGATGCCATGAAGTGATACTTAACGTCGGATGAGAGCAAGAGATATTTTTGCACTGGATAGTGAGAAATGTACTGGTCAATTCGTATACAAGGATATGATCAGAAGTAGAGAACAAGAGGCAAGAGGGTTTGGTTTGAATTGGCAGAAACACAAATCCCCCAAGACAAAGACATCGAATTCATCTGGAGAAAAATGTATTTGGCGACATACTTTCGAAACCTACCAGATGATATATGGAACTTAATTCAAGATGACCCTGGAAGGAGAAGGGATTCCCATCGTTCATCATTCGTTTTTGCAGATAATATTTGAAAATATGGACTCGAAAATGAGAAGATAATAACGGAAAGGAACAATTGAGAACGAAGAAACCAGAATATTGAAGATGAGGAAATTGAAGTTATGTGACAGAATATAGTCAAGTAAGATGGCTAGAGATGACCAAATCCGCTTTGCTCCTTGCAAGTATCCCACTATCCAACACCGACACCAACGCCGCCTATATGATAGGGCGAGTGATGAAGAACAGAAAGATAAGAAAAGGCCCTGTGTGAGGTCAAAAGATACCAAAGACAAGGCTCCATGGGAACGAGCAGTTCGAAGGAGGCTGCACATGAAAAGAAGAACAACTCTGACTGATCGCCTTAAAGGGTATCTCAAGCAACAGATAGCGTGTGGCGACAAACGTTTTGTATGATCCAAACCAAGTTCGACAAGCTGATAACTCATACAAGCTACAAGACTCCACCGGGTAAGTTTATCTGAGCCTGTCTTCCGCTTTCGAAACCAGCGCTGTTCGGTGCGGACCCTCCACTTGGATAAGCGCTGTTCTCGATAGGATGTAAGTGTTTTCGCAGCATGAACATCGGTTTCCGGCCTTCTTTTTCCAGCTGTTTGAAGAGGATGAGCGGTCGCTCCTCTAGACCCAAACAACGTTCTTGATCGCCGTACACGATATAAAGCGCGTACTGCTTCCAATCTGCATTGATGTTGTATTTCTTGAGCGCAGCCGGGAGAACTTTATGGCATGGGTCATCCATAGAAACTCGGAAAGATTTGAAGATTTCAACACTTGGCGGGCCGGATTCGCCGCCCGCTCTCGATTCGACTCGGGAGGCGGATGAGGGAGGGTCAGAGCGGGAGGATTGCGTGGGAGTGGGGTTCGATCGGGATTGTACTGTGGGTGTGGATTCGGAATGATCGTGAGCTGTACGGCCAGCGCTGTTGGAGGATGGTTGAGTATAGGATCGTGATGCCAGAGTTTGTTGCGTATAGTGATTGCCAGGAGATGTAGGTGATGGAATACCCGGCGAAGACTGCGACCCGCCGTTCATAGAAGCGGTTAGATGCGATGAAGGAGCAATTGCTGCTGCTGATGGATCGAGGGCTGCGCCATCGTTGTAAGGCCTGCCATCATGGATCGATGGTGGGATATGCGTCGGGGAGTTGTTCTTCGGAGTGGTACCGCCAGTATAGATCCTCTTTGAAAACGACCGGGAAATACCAGACGTAGCTTTCTCCATGAGACCGAGGCTTGACGGCGACGTGAGCGATTGCCCGTCATGACTGTAACCGTCCATTCCCGTCCCTTGGGTGGAGTACGGAGGAGGCAGCGGTTGCGAACGGTCCTTTGCCATCTTGAAAACGGGAAGAAGTTCTTCACGTAATCGCCGATAGTCCTCCGCTACCCGCCGCAGCTCTGCTTCTACCGAGACGATCTTCTCGTCTCGTAAACGAATTGACTGGATGAGGCGAGCAATGTCTTCTTGGGTCGCATTTTCATTCATGCTTTGGTCCGCCGCTGCGATATCAAACTGTTAGAGATTATGCTTCTCGAACAGTATCCACTGAATAAAATGAGACGTACAAAGGGGAATATAATGATCCGCCTCGACTGGGATGTCCTGCTTGATTTTGGTCTCGTAGACGCTTTTCAAGATGGTCAACCGATGTCCCACGCTGGTGATGCCCATTTCCTTCAACTCCTCGTGCTTGAGCGCAACCAAGGCCTCGCCAACAATCTCATTCTCTGCAGCCAAATCAAACAATGTTAGAAGACCTTGTCTCCACAGTAGTATGATCAGCTTGGAGCATATGACTTGCCTAGGAATGTACTGCAATATTGGCGAAGACCAAGACCAGCAACGAAGTCTGCACATTCTTCGGCCGTCCATTCTGTGATGATAGTCCTGGGCGACCGACGATCCTCTCCGGAGTTGGCGAGCGTGGTGGGAGTATGTTCTGCCGAGGGAGGCACCGAATCGGTAGGGGAGGTCTCCGAATCAGTGGGTAGATGAGGAGACGTTATCACGCTTCGCTCGTACTCATCATCTGCATCTGAGTCGGCATGATATGAGGTATGGAGTGACATGTTGATAAAGCGGAATTAGGTGCCCGACAACGACGTCCACGGAGACGGAGATGGGCTCGGACGTCGTTTCGGCGGAAACGCTGTTGATGCCCACCACCCCCGAGGTATAACAGAATGAGAAGGTGTGCAAATATCGAATACGATGAGAATCAAGAGCCGTTCGCCAGATCAAGGAGATAGGGGTGGAGCTGATTGCGACTTCGTAACGAGACGCTGGTAGAACAGGGCGAGACTCGGCCCAGCAAGAGTCAACATGGACGGAGTGCTTCTCCGAGCTAAACAATCAAAGACGGCCCAACTGGTTCAAATCGGATCGAGGAAATCAGGAAGAGGCTTCTATAGAGAGGAACGAATGGGGTTGGCTGGCTCGTTTCGGCAGAGGAGTGATATTGACGACGCCTGTCCGGGGATAAGGCCAGCAGCAACAAGGCGGGGAAGCTTGAGTTGGGATCGTTCCTGAGAGAGAAAGCACAGAAAGATTGAGTGGTATGGTGGAATCCGCACGATGCAAAGTGTCTCAAAAAATGAGAACCATGTTGGAGAGACCCCTGGAAGACTAATGATGGAATGGAGAAGGCGATAGACAAGAGAGGCCAGGATAGAAGCAAGGCTGATGTTCAAGATTTGGAGAGTCGAGACTGCAACGAGTAGTACGTAAGTCGGTACTGGTAACCATATTACAGCTGGTAAGTTACGTCTGGGGCTGCAAGAAAACGCCCCACGTGACTGCGTGCCAGCGCTAAGCTCGTCGTCAGGTTCTGGACTCTGTGCAAGATAAAAAAGAACCCGCTCAAAAACTACTCCATAAAAACCCTCATTGGAACTCTTCTGTCTCCATAAATAATCTCGCCTGTATTCTGTGGTACTCCGTACTGTATTTCTTATCATAGTGCAGTGACATCCAAGCCACGTTACGTTAGAGCGCCAATAGTACTTCTTTTACGAGGACGTATTCTTGTTGTGTATCTTGTTCTGCCCAAGTCACTCCATGGCGAGCGACTATCAACCACCATCCTGGTGCATATGCCAATTCCACATCCTATCTGCTCCGTATGTACGGAGTATTAAATCTTTTTGACTTCTTTCGTTCGATCCCCTAGTAGTGCACGACTCGACAGATTATAATAGACCCGGGTTATAGTCCAATAATGCACAAGTTCCTCTGCTCTGGACCGTTAGTTGAGTGCCACGATCCAATGCACGAGCCATTTGGACAGGGCAGATGAACGAGTAATCCTTACATATCCAACGGTCTTTCTGAAGTATGTCAAATAGACTATTCTATGGTTCATGTTCGTACCCCATAGTAGTCCATACTAGCAAGGTACCCTGGCACTTTCCTTGCTCTTGTGTCTCCATTCAGTCTGAGAGAAATCCCACCTAGGTACTCCGTAGCTAACCTACGTACCCACACACTATCAATTCGAATGTGCGGGAGTCGTCCATGACACTTTTAGATTCAGGAAGAATGGTTGAACAAGCGACCAAATAGTTGCATGCCAGCCGCTGTTGGAAGAAACAGACCAGCACAAGCGCCGAGCTTTTCAATAGCTCCGGAGGATGGGCTCAATCTGCAGAACTGGCGTTTAAGTCCTCGCCGATTCGTTCTTTGGAACATATTATTGTCGAGGATTCAATACTATCGTGGCTTGCGAGTGCCGGAGATACTATTAATAATGGGTCTAACATCTCTTACCCCTGTTGTATCGACGGATATGTCTCCCTTATCTCCTTCTCTGCTTGCTCTGAGGATAGGACATGCACTCTAAGTGAGAGCTAGATCTTCACGCATCCTCCTTTCCCACCTTCATTATTCTTCTGGCGAATATAGTATGCCTCTCCTCTGTACTAGCGTCCGCACATAGTGTGGCTCAGTATCAGCGCAGTACTACAATGCTACTCATCCCCACACTTGGCGCGGTTACACATGCCTCGATTCGAATATAGGACACCGGCTTGTATTTTGCATGATAGACAATTCCCTTCTTCACTTACAACGATTAGTGTCTTGCAGATTAACACTAGACTCGAGAAGACGTAGACATGATTCTGGTGAGACTATATAACGACTCCCTATGACGCTCATTATCAGGTACTCCGTAGTCCTGCAGGGCCAACCATACCATAAGTATAATGTACTCCGTACTCCATAGTATCTACCGACTCTCATAATGACTGCCGTGAATACAAAGGCAATGGTACTGAAAACCAGTCTGAAATCCTTTTGCGGCTATTCACAGATACCCCATATCAATAGGAAATGAGTTCTGTTGTTGTACTGTCCTTATGTAGTAAGGTGGAGCCTGGCTTGAGCAAAGGGAATAGCACGGAAATAGAGACATAACCAGTTATTATTAAGCAATATATCGAAGTTGGCAAGACAATTAAAGAACATAATTCTGAAGAATAGGGACTCAACTGACTTGAACACATTCACTCAAGCCATAACTTATTTCAATCCATCATGAATTGACATACGGAAAAAAAGTGTTGCAAGCACCCGCCATCCAATGATATCAACTTGGCCATCAACCGAGTCGAATACTTAAAGCAAAAACACCTTCGTGCCTCTGGGATCCCTCCACCAAACGTTCAACTCCCGAGTTTTTCTTTTCTTTTCTTTTCTTTTTTCCTCTTCTCACTCAAGGGGCAGGAACCCTTGAACTATCATCCCGCTTCGTCTCGACGCCTCTAGAAAATTAGAAAGTACCATCTACACTCCGGAAGTCCTCCCACCATGCCAGCGACAATTGCCTCCTCCACCTCCGAACCCCTAACCATCTCCCCTGAAACCCTGGAAACCGACCTCCTCACTTTTCTCGCCTCTTCGTCCGCCCTCGAAGATCTCCATGCCACACTCCTCTGCTCTCTCCAACAAATGGGCTGGACCGAGAAAGTCCGCCGCTTATCCCTCGAGCTCCTCCGCGGGGGCCAATGCGAGCGCTTCGACGACATGGTCGATATGATCGCCGCGCTGGCGGGCGGAGCCAAGTATTCGGATCTTCTAGGGAAGAACGTGAACGTGAACGGGAACATCAACGGAACTGGTACAGGTATTGCCAACGGGCACAGCAATGGCCAGAGCAACGGAACGACCACTCATCATCATCATAACGACGAGGACGGGGATGGAGAACTCGGTATTCATGCTACGAGCACGACGACAACGACGGCAGAAGAGGCGGCGTTCGACGTGTGCATTCCAGAGGCGGTGGTGGAACAGGGCGTTCGCGCCATCAAGGAAGCGTTGAGTGAAGTCATCGTTTTCGAGGATGAGGAGGGATTATCGACTGTGTCGACTTCGGCTTCGACGACGGTCTCGAGATCTACAACGGACAATGCACAGAATGCGCAAGCAGCCAAGAATGGCGGCAAGAACAAGGGCTCTAGTGGAGGAGAGGCGCTCAGGAATGGTGATACGACGAGTCCTGCGAAGAAAACGGTCAAGAAGCCCAAAGCCGGCAAGAACGTCAAGTGATGAATCGTGCATGCATTGCCCATTGTTGAGCGGAGCGGGACTTTTTATTCTATCATATCACGGAGGGAAGGGCGTTCTGGAACATGATAGGGGAATCATGAATGGATGATACCACTTGTCTACTTGTTACATGTAAAGGGCTGCATTTGTCGTTCTACGGGGAATACTATACTGCACATATATCTACTAGGAGAATCAGTAGAGAAATCAAACGGATGGTTCTTCTAAAAGCTCTTGGTCCGCGCCGTGTTACATACATCAGTGTAGCAATCATCACGGAGCAACAACTAATATGGCACGTAATATGTAGAAACAACCGGAGGAGCTTCAAGGAAGAGTAGAGTCACATTTGAGCCCAGCCTCTGGGGAAGAGCCTCTTGATAGGGAACTTCCAAACATCATCACCCGGGCGGCTTGCTTAGATCTAGTTAGAAACTGAAAAAGAAATGCCAAGATCAACCATTTAGTCATAGAGGCTGTCATCATTGCCGGCCTCACCGAACGCATCCTGGTTAGGGCCAACCTCTCCGGCGGTGGGGAAGCGGAAGAAGCTGCTGCCACCAGAGTTCTTCAAGCTCTGGGCAAAGGCCTCGTAACGGCGGATTTCCACGTCGCTGACGGAGCGGCGGGCAGACTTCATCGCCTCCTCAAAGTGGGCACGGGTAAGCTCGGGAACAGGGTCCTCCATCTCCTCCTCGTCCTCCATCTTGACGTCCTCTCCCGCAGCCTCGCGCTGCTTCTGACGCTCAATCTCAGCAGCAATGGACTGCTTGATGGCGAGTTTAACGGCACGCTGTGTAACAAAGCCAAGATCGGCACCCGAGAATCCATGGGTCTTGCTGGCAATGTAGGCCAGGTCGACATCGGGAGCGACAGGGGTCTTGCGAAGCTGGGCCCTGAGAATGCTCTCGCGGGAAGCCTGGTCGGGCAACGGGACGTAGACCAAGGTGTCAAGACGGCCAGGGCGAACAAGGGCAGCATCAAGCTGTTCGGGTCTGTTGGTGGCACCAATAACGAAGACGTTCTTCTTCGATGTCATACCATCCATTTCTGTAGGAAGTTAGCACGTTGATTTTGCGGGCTTGAGTTGAATAATGACTTACCAGTCAAAAGCTGGTTGACCACGCGATCAGAAGCACCACCGGCATCACCCACAGAGCCACCGCGCGACTTAGCGATGGAGTCCAACTCGTCAAGGAAAACAACGCAAGGAGCGGCAGCACGGGCCTTGTCGAAGATGTCACGAATGTTGCTTTCGGACTCACCGAACCACATACTCAGCAGCTCGGGACCCTTGACGGAAATGAAGTTGGCAGCGCACTCGTTGGCGACAGCCTTGGCAAGCATGGTCTTACCAGTACCTGGAGGACCATAGAAGAGCACACCGCGAGAAGGCGAGAGGCCAAACTTCTGGAACTTTTCTGGGTGGTCCACAGGATACTGAACGCTCTCGATGAGCTCGCGCTTGACCTCCTCGAGACCACCAATATCCTCCCAGCGAACGTTGGGCACTTCGACAACAGCCACCTCGCGGAGGGCGGATGGGTTGGAAACACCAAGGGCATAGCGGAAGTTCTCCATCGTGACACCAAGCGAGTCGAGGACCTCAGCGTCAATAGTATCCTCGTCCAGGTCGATTAGGTCCATCTTCTCACGAATCTGCTGCATGGCGGCCTCAGAGCACAGCGAGGCAAGATCGGAACCGACGTAACCGTGGGTCTCTGCAGCGATAGTCTCCAGGTCCACATCCTCGGCCAGCTTCATATTCTTGGTATGAATCTGCAAGATCTCGAGACGGCCAGTAGGGTCAGGGATACCGATATCGACTTCGCGGTCGAAACGGCCAAAACGACGCAGAGCAGGATCGATAGAGTTGGGGCGGTTGGTGGCGGCCATAACGACAACGTTGGAGCGAGCCTTCATGCCATCCATCAAGGTGAGAAGCTGAGAGACGACACGGCGTTCGACCTCACCGTTGGTCTTCTCACGCTTAGGAGCGATGGAATCGATTTCGTCAATGAAGATGATAGCTGGAGAGTTCTTCTCGGCCTCCTCGAACGCCTTACGCAGATTGGACTCGGACTCGCCGGCCATCTTCGACATGATCTCGGGTCCGTTGATCAGGAAGAAGAAGGCACCAGTCTCGTTGGCAACGGCGCGGGCCATCAAAGTCTTACCGGTACCAGGAGGGCCGTACATCAGAATACCACGGGGAGGCTTGATACCAATAGACTTGAAGAGCTGGGGATGACGCAGGGGCAACTCGACCAGTTCACGAATCTGCGCCATCTGCTTGCGGCAACCACCAATATCATCGTAGCCAACCTCGTTGAGGTTACCCTCCTCATCCTCACGCTGAATGGGCTCGCCCTCGCAGTGGATGATGGTATCCTGCGCGACGATACCGTACTCTGGGGGATCCACCTCGACGACCTTGAATTCCACTTGTCTCATACCGCCTCGTACTGTGAACAGGTCACCCTGTCTGACTGGCCGGTAGGCCTCACGGAAGTATGGGGCAAGGTAGACATCGAACAGAGATCCAGTAAGACCCTCGACGGTATCGGCGATGGGAAGGACCGCAATGCGCTTAGCCTAAATAGCAGATCACGATTAGCACGAAGAATTGGATGATCTGAAGAAGAATCTATACGCACATATTTGATATCCGGGCATGGGTGAACGGTGATGATATCGCCATGCTTGACACGAAGGTTATGTCTCACGACGCGGTTGATGCGAGCGCTACCATCGTCGAGATCGTCGTCCGCCAACACGATTAGGACGGTGTCCTTCCGCTTTTTACCCTTCACCAGCACTGTGTCACCTCTGAAGAGCTGGAGGGTCTCCATGGTGTTGTTGGAGAGAGCGATAACGGAGTTGTCATCGTTGACGGCATCGGTCACACTGTTTGCCAGCAAGTTAGCATCTGGTTGATTTAACTCTTCTGAGGCGGAACCTACATCAACGAGTTGGGCTTCTTCTTCTTCTTGAGAATAGCGGTCGCAGTGTCAAGATCCTCTTTCCGCTCGGCGCCGGACACATCTCTATGAAGCCGTTAGCATGATCCTCGCGTCGTTGCGGGGAGCTCCAACGAGACGTACTGAAGATGCACACGCTTCTTGTCATGGGTATGGTCTGGCTCTGCACTCATGTTGACGAGAGAATGAAACGTGTACTGGATAAATCAAGCTCTGAAAACAGCGTAGACTGAGGTATCAGGTATCAAGGACGTCACTGGAAGCAGTCGGGAGCCCAGCAACGAACAGGTAATTGTGGGAAAGAAAACGATCACGAAGGAAAAGAGACTCAAAGAAAAGTTCAAGCTCCGTCAGACAAGAGACAGATGTCTGTAGGAACAAGAATGGGGGATGGGGAGATGGGAGGCAAAGAAGGTGTTGGAAGAGAGAGACAGCTCCAGCAGCAGCAGTGACAAGGTGACGATGATGACTTAAGCAGAGTCACTTGGAGTTAAGTTAGTGCTGAGCTGTCTATAACTCACCCAGGTTCAGGTGCTCTTGGCCGCCACCGCCCAGCAAAAGAGAGAGAAGGCAATGGAACGCGCTCGACCTGCTTACTACTGCTCCAAGGACAGCTCTGTACGAGTACAGAAGGGCCACGACATCCTCTGCAGCCTAAGGAACATGCCGTTCACAAGTCACACACATATCTTGATCGTTTTTCAGAATTACAGGTCAAAGCAATAGAACATTCTGGATAAAGCTAGTTGTTTTTTTTTTTAAATTTTCTGTCTTTTCTGTCTCCTTATTTTCGCTGTTAACTAATTTATTGTATCTCTTTTGAGATTTGATCTGTAAAACCCCCTGGGCAGGACCTGTGAGTTACACCCTTGGGTTAGTTTTGAGTAGGAATTGACACATAAGGCGGCAAGACATGGCAGAATTCTGACATCCTCGATGGTCTAATACTGTACCTAGATATAGCTTCTCTCCTTCTCCCTCCATAGATACAAGAGTAGATGATGTGCAGCACAGAAATTGGAGAACATCTACGTTAGATAATTTCCAGCATAACAGTTTTTCGATTTCTTGGTCTTTTCGCTCTTCTTCTGTCACAAATCTTTCCAATCTATAACTCCACCAAATGCATTTTATCAATTGGATTTCATCTCATCTGCAGCTCCACGAGACCGAAGAACAATGTACGATTCAAGGGGTCCGAGCCTGATAAACTTAGCGACTGAAATTTTGCAGATGATTATGGAGTGCCTCTCATGTATAGATTATCAGCTGGAAATTAGGACCTGCGGCGATGAAGGGCCTGCCTTAGTTATCACCAAGTGGCTCGATCTCAGACCAGGGTTAACTCCAACAGACATCAAAATGGACAAGGCATCTTCTTTGGACAGACTCGCGTTCAGAAACAGGTGCTTTACAGTAAGCTGGTGATCTTCGTTCGCGCTTTCAAATGGAGATTGGACCATCACTGGATTCACTTACTCGACAGAATGAGTCGTATCTAGTTGCCTCACGTTTCATGAAGGCAACGGATTGGTGGGATGAGAGAACTTGAATCTTGTAGGGTGCAAAACGACTGCCCAGCAATTACATTCAACTATCAACGATATACCTATAAGCAGTCTGGGTCTCTTGTGTTTACATCATCTGCAGTTGAGGATGCTTTTGCTTTCTACTGATTGAACATTGCCAGGGGATGGCTGTGGAACTTGATTGAAGAGGAGCATCAGAACTATAGGCCACACCACCAAATCAGTACGTCGTCAGAAAATTATGAATACCCAGTGTGGTATGGATGCCCCTTCAGGCATAATTCTGTTCGTATGGAGTATGGGCCAAGAATGATTGGCACTATATTGAATGTTTCAACCTCCAGTCATATCCCACAGGCTTCCCAGTCTCCCACTGGAAATAGCTGTGCCTCAACTACTTATAAACTCTAGAAAATGATCAGCCACTTGCAAGAACATTGTGCTGGGAGGTGCATGTGGAAATAATGCTATAAATGGCCCCAGTGTCGAGTATTATCAGCGTCGATTTCACGGGTACTCACATTCTACCTGTAATACTCAACTCCTTTACTCTCTCCTCTGTGTTTAGAATCAACATCTTGACTTTCTATAATGTGAACTACAATCTATAGACTGGGCCAGATTAATTTGAATGATCATGCTGCGAGGCTATTGCGAGAAGTCATGTGTAAGAGCCTTGAAGGTGCTCAGTTGGCTGCCTCCTAGGCATCTCTCTGAAAGTGCCTCGTCACAGCCATGGATCTGGAATAGATCTGGCCTTTTGTGTCTTTTGCTTTATCATTGACTCAGTCTCACCCGCTTTGATGAGTGATTTAGGAAAGCCTATGAAGGATCGTTGAAACAATACAGGCAACATCCTTCATTAAAACCTATTGTGCCTTTCTTCCAAAACAGTCACTTACATGATATGTAGATTCAAATCAACTCAGTCTGCAATGAATACATCAATCATTTGTCAACTGCAGAGCTCATTCTCCTATTGAGCTGCACTGACTTGATTGTACAAGGTTGCAAGGCACCTCAATCACGACATCGTGATCATCTCAGCACATCAACTCGAGATTTCAGCTCGTCATCAAAGCATTTCTCTGCAGACCTCAAGATACTCTTTCCATTGACATTCCAGATTGGAACAGCTCGAAGTGAACCATAAAGAAGCAGGCTCCTCGACAACTCTAAGGTCAATTGCCAATGCCGTAAAGGAGATTGAGGGATCTCCAGGTCCCTCCATCGCCGCAGCAATCATGGAATACAAGCCATGGTACCCAAGCGACTTTAAATCCATCCTAAGCAACACCCTATCCGAACGAGACGTGGATTCACTTCTGTCCAAGCCGCGCAGCTCCCCTCGATTCGTCTACGGCATCTTAATGCTCCCAACCGTTCTAAAGTACTACATCGACGTGGACCAGGATTCTGATATCGAGAAGGGCATGACTCAAGCCACACTCTTTGGATACAAACTCTACCGATTTGGAGAGGGAAGTACGCCTGTCATCGCCCGATGCGCTGATGATCCGCAAGCGGCCGTGGAGGGAATCCTGATTTTCAACCTGGATGAGAATCAGCGGAACGCTGTCTATGAGCTTGAAGGCGGGCTGACGAGCTTAGTCAGTGTACAAGTGGAGATCTGCCAGAAGGACAGGAATCGTCTGCATAATATTCGGACTGTCGAGGCAGGCGCGTTTGCGTGGAAAGGGTCGAAGGAAGGGCTGATGACTATGGATTCTACGGCGTGGGCGGTCGATGATTACATTCAGAGTCCTTTCTACGAACATATCGTCCAGTCGCAGAAGGCGAGGATGGCTTTCAAGAATCCATCGGGGATGGAGAATATAGGTCAAGGCGTTCCTGGAATTCCCCTTCGATCAGACACAAGATCGCAGAGTCCAGGCGGAAGCGTGGCCAGTTCCTACAGTCGACGCTACGAGTCCTCCTTGGAGAGTATACAGGAGGAAATGGAAGCCAGGCACGGTGTTGGTTGAGCGATTAAAGATGAGATTCTGATGCGCCTCCTTGACACGCGACGCTCCGTCTTGTCTTGATGGTCGCAGATACCCCAGACTGCCTTTTCAAAATCCTCAGCGACAAGACGGGCTGGAAGCGTCTCTTCAGAACATTGTCAACTTGGATGGAATTGTGTTGGAGGAGAACCATCCTAGTCAATAATTATGAAGCTTGGGACTGCAAAACGAGAGTCTGCTGCACTTCATTGCGGTTTCTCCTCGGGGTTTGCCTGTTTGATACGCAGACTCCCATCTCCAGCAGTACAACGGACAATATTGACATGCAATGCATTACGGACTTAGATAACTTACTCGGGAAGCGTGTGCACCTTTCTGGAAAAATCTTGCCTGTCGCACAAGCTAGCTCGACGGAATGATACTCGAATATTGAATCTGATATAGAAGGGCTCTCGAAATAAGAAGAAACCAGTCCATATTCTAGTGCCAGCCTATTATATGCGTAATCACCGCCCATCACCACGAGGTATATATACAGAAATACGAGAAGAAAGAGAGAAACGAAGTATAGCAAATCCTCACGGAGGTATCACGAGATGGCAGTCGCCTTCCACTGATCGTGCAATTCCCAAGCACCAGCCAAGAAACTGAAGAAACCCGTAACACTGCCCGGGATACAAATTCCCTTCTCCAAGCTCCAATGGACACACAGCGGTGCCCAGATCAAGTTCCCCACGAGACTCTTCCTCCATGCGCGGAGTTCCTGCCTCCTCGCTTCTTCTAGCTCTACCTCGTCCTCCTTGTCCAGAATCCTTTCACCATTTCGTCTCTCCTGTCGTCTTCTAAGTTCGTCCTCCTTCCTTCTCATAAGCACACTCCGCCGCCACAGCTTAATGAACTGGAGAAGAATATGACCGAACCACGCCCTCGTACTCCAGAGATACCATTTCCCGACCCCGCCCCATTTATCCACGAAACGTTTCGAGACTATATGTTTTGAAGCAAGGTACGCCACGTTCTCGAGAAGCTGGTATATCACATTCACGATGACTTGGAGGAGGGTCACGGTGTAGATGACGGGGTCTTGTGGCGGGCTTTTTATCGTTGCGGAGCCCCACATCCATAATGGGATGAGGCCGAATAGGCGGAGGGTGTAGCGGGTTTCGGAGATCAAAGAGGAGAGCGCAAGTAAGGGCGATGACGACGATGGAGCTGCAGGCGATGCGGCATTCTTGGTGGTAGTTTTGCGCCGGGCGCTCAGCCGGGCGAGAAGACTAAGGCGTGTTTGAAGGGCGATCCAAGGCGCAGAGAGGAGGAGGTGGTGTAGTGCGTGAGAGAGATATTCGATTGTTCCTAGGGCGGTTTCTTGACCCGTCGACGTGGATAGGAGTCTATATAACGGAGTTATTGTCAGCTTTCATATTGTTTTCCAAGACCGTCATATTTGGATTCTGTGGACTTCAGTCAAGCAGAGAACAGAGCAGATCTGCAAATGCTGTAGACTCACGTATTCAGCCTTTGAATCGTAACATCTATCCTTTCGAGAGCTGTCAGGAGCTGGCGTAGAGCAACTTTCCCTGAACACGATGACGATCCAGCTCTCGCGGGGCTTAGCGCTTTCCCCACACTTTCTGGTTCCTGTGTAGAAGTACCAGGTACCTCAAGGCGCTCTGGAGGATTCTCAGAGTCCGCCATTGCTCAATACATCTCGGTAGAATGGGTAGTCCAACCGATCTGGTGAGTATAACAGTAAACACCTTTAAAGGTAGTCATTTTCTTACGGGAAGTTCGTTTGTCGCAGCCTGTGCCAGCAGAGCCGAGGCTCGGAACTCACAAGGCCGCGGCAGACCCGTGGACTGTGACGATCCGAGCACGAGGATCGAGGGCAGAACTCATCGGTTTCAATACAATTTGCATGGCCATCTCATTGCAATTAGCATTCGAATGCTGCGTTATCATACATGTGTGTCATTTATGGTATTCGAATACCCGTGACTGATCAAGGGAGCTCATGCATTAGTTGTGTCGTTTCCATGAGAGAAAGCGTCAACATCATAAAACAAAGCAGCTTTGTGCAACCGAATAGAACGGAGACGACAGAAAGGAACAATCTCGATGGCGCTGTCAATATGCAGCCTTTCAGACCCGTCTGCATACCAGGTGCCTTCCATTACTGTACCCCGTGAATTTCGCCAGGGGCTCGGTTTTCCCATTAATCGAAAAAGAAGAAAATCAGCGAAACAAATAAGTGTCTGAACTTTGAAATCTGAAATTTGGATTGGATACATGCTTATTCCCGTGGATAACTATGCCGAAACGCAGAAGACGCTGAACGATCTGGAGCCCTATCATCCCTATGACTCGGGTTCCTCTGGTTCGTCTTTATGATCGCCTTCGTCTGTCTTCGCATCGGGGCTATCCTGGCGTTGATCGTCCCCTTCGGTCTTCCCAGCTAAGACATTCAGAGCTGTGACGGAGGAAACCGTTCCGCTTTTCAGACGAAAGACATATCGCTGTGGAACTGGAGGCAGAGTGACATCTCCAGCCTCTTTCTTGGACTTGGGTGCATTTGGTTTGTCTTCAGGACCGCTTTCGTCGTTCTTCACAGCTGGGAGATCCCGGAGCGCGACAGGAGTAATTGTTCCGCTTCTAGAACGCATGCCACGCTTGTGTTCAGGAACTGGAGATGGACTCTCCTCTTTGGACTCCTTCTTAGACTTGGGTTCATTTGACTCGCGTGCAGGAGCCCCGTCATCAGGTTTCGCAACTGATAGATCCTGAGGTGCGATATGGGAGATTGTTCCGCTTCTGCGACGAATGCCGTATTTATGCTCAGGAACAGAAGATGGAGCTTCGTCGCCAGAGCCTTGTTTGGACTTGGGTTCATCAGATCTGCCTGCAGGACCACTTTCGTCGGCCTTCGCAGTTGAGATAATGTGGCGTATGACAGTGGAGACTGATTCACTTCTCGACCGAATACCGTATTTATGCTCTGGCACTGGCGGCGCGATTTCGTCACCAGACTCTTCCTTGGATTTGTGGTCATCCGTCTTTGCAGCTGAGACATTTCGTCTCTTGAATGGCGAGATCAATGCAATCTTAGAACGGGTGGTACGTTTACTTTTTGGACTCGGAGTTCGAGCTTCGTCCTCAGACTGGTACCCTCCGTCATCGTCCAAGTCAGCCTTAACGGCAGCCAGATCGAAAGAGCCACGGATGTTTTCATTTGCCGTGCCCCTGCGGAAAGCTTGAGTCAGATTCGTGCCAGCCTCATTCCAGCTGCTCGTCAGACTCTGCATCCAGGCGGGTTTGTCACTTCCCACAGGCGGGGAAGAAGAGCCATAGGAAGCATGAGCGCCATCCAGAGCGCCAGAGCTGCTGCTCCCGCCCTGCGCACGCCGATTCATGAATTCCCACTGTAGACTGAATGGGACATTGTCTTCAGCAAGAATGGCTTCAAGAATGGCAGGATCAATTTCCTCGTCACCTGTCGCTGGCGTGAAAGAGAACTCAGCAGCTGGAGCATCGCCTGCGTTCTTCATCAATTCCCACTGCTGCTCCCACGCGACATTGAGCGGGTTCGGAGTGACATCAGGCCCGCGGTATCCTGGTTCGTGAAAGACGCTGACTTCCCCGACGGGTCTGTCCTCGAAGTCGCACGCATGAAAGTAGGAGCTAAGTGGAGCGTCACTATTGACGACGGTATCGATATCGATAAAGGCATGCTCTTCGAGGTAAGGTCGGCAAGTGTGGCATGCTTTGAAGAAGCAAGGCGCGGTGAACCAGTCAATTGCATAAGGCGGATGGAACTTCCCAGCTTGAATGGCCTCATGTTCTTCGGTAGACAATTGCTGAGCCTGCTGAATCTTCGCGATGTCCTCGGTCCATCCATCATCATCACTATCGTCGGCATCGCCCTCGCCCTCGCCCTGGCCCTTGATCATCTCCATAGTGGACTCGCTCGGAGGAGGTGGATTCTTCTGCTTTTGCGCCTGAGCGCCAACCTCGAGCTTCTGACGGAGCAACAGGTTGGTATGTTTCTCGGAATAAAGACCGTCTTTGATAGCTTGGATCATCCATGGAGGAAGAAAGTCGTTTTCCTGCAGCCAGCGCTCGTCGGTTGCATCTTCGATGCAGACGTACAGCCATCCCTGGGAGGGGGTGCTCCGGCAGACACTGCATACTTCCCTGCTATCCTCAGAAAGGTACTTTCTCATCATTTTGGTGTGCGTGCACCAGTGGACCCTTTCTATCTCGACTCTTGGGGGGATGCGATAGCGAAAAGGCAGACCGCGCGTACCAAACGTTCCGGGAGGGCGGCTGGCGCCTGGTCTGCTTGGGTGGATCAGAGCAGCCTTGCCCTTCTCAGCTTTCTGAGAAGCTTCATAGGTTGGAGGCGAGGCAGTGTCATGCTGTTCTTGCTCTCCTGAGGACTCTTGACTTGGGATGCGCGCCGAGTCTCGCTCCAGTTCCCCTTCAGAGGGTAAGATGAAACGGACGCGAGTCTTTCCCTTTGCATCTGCTTTTACTTCATTGGAAAGACCAGCTGACGCGCTCGATGCACTGTCTTCGCGTGGTTTCTGTTCAGAGGTATCGCGATTTGGATCACTTGCAGGCTCCGTCTCACATCCCTCCACCGAGGCTTCGACGGAATAGACAGGAGCCTTGCCCTTGAGATCTGCTAGGACTTCGTGGGCAGTAACGGCTGACTGATCCGATTCAGATTCTTGGTCGTGCTGCTCTGGAGAGCCTGGAATTTGGGCAGTAGCCAGCTGCTCGCCATCATCTTCTGCGGATGGCTCGAGGGAACGAAGAGGGGCGTTGCCCTTTGGCTCTGCTAGGGTTTCTTGGGCAGTAACGGTAGACTGATCGGACTCAGACTCTTGGTGGCGATTCTGGTTTGATGGCTCTGGGGCTGATACAGCAGCGAGCTGTTTCGCATCGTCTTCCGCTGATGGAGTGAGGGAAGAAATAGGAGCTTTGCCTTTTGAATCGGTTTCGTCTGGTCCGCGCCCCTGAGACGGGACGGCAGACAGATCCAGTTCAGATTCGTCGTGATGGTGCTGCTCTGAGGCGCTTGGATTCGAGGCATCAGCGAGCTTCTTCGCATCGTCGTCAATCTCGGCAGATGGTTCAAGAGAACGAATAGGAGCTTTGCCCTTTGAATCTACCTCGTCTGATTTGGGTCCCTGAGACGGGACTACAGACAGATCCAGAGCATGCTCTTGAGAAGAATGGAGTTCACAGAAGTCTGCAGTTGGAGTTGTATCTGCAGCAGGATGCTGCTCACTTCCCTCTGGAGTGTCCGCCATGGTTCAGGCAGGAATGTCTGTGTGAAGCCAACAGGTTGGGGAGAGACGTGATTTCCATCATGAAGGAAACAGATGGGGTGTCTCTGTCGTCAGGGAGTTGAGAATTGTGTTCTGGCTTAGTCGTCGACCCTTAGTTGGCGATGATAATATGCAGGTGACAGTTCCTATATGGTCGATATAGATGGATGCACAGCCTGGGAGGATTCATTCACATTCCGTGCTTGCCAGCATGGTAAGTCCACACATAAGGGACTAGGTTTACGAATTTTTTATTACAGTGCTCTGAGGATTCATCAGTCAAGCAGCTCAGATTTCTGAGCATCCAAGCATTTCCATGAATGGTCACTGCCAGAGATCTCTATCAAAGAGACAATCAATTGTCAAAGCCATGCCAAAGACATTATCGGAAAAGAGAAAGCTTTCCTAGACCAGGCTCGGGATCAGTTCATCTATTCTTTGTTGTCTAGGCCATTGGTTCTATCTTGGACGTTCTGGTATAAAACCATCATTGGCTGCAGATACTCTGACAGATAGACTGCTGCTCATAAGCAGGCAGCTTATTTTGAAGCGTATACTAACAATAGGTACATCTGAAGCAACTCAAGTAACCTTGATTGCATAATGTACAGTCAACTACATAGCTATAAGAGAACGATGTCGAAAGAGCTGTCGTCCAACGCTCCCACAGTTGTTTGGTAAATAATGGCACTACAGGACGTGGCCAGCACCAAGTCAGGCTGATCAGGTTCGGCGAATTGTACATGAGATGTTTAACAGAATGCAATTCATCTCCAGGCCATACAAGTAAATGATATTTGGCCTTCAGTTACTTAGAATTGCAGATCAGATATCCTGTGACTAGTCTATAATAGTCTCGTTCTCTACTGTATGTCTCCCAGGGCGACCGTCGGAGGTTTCCGACCTGGTTTGTGTCTTGAATCTTCAGTGCATCATTATCTGCCGACCTCGCGGCCAATGGAGCAGAGGAGGAGAGACGTAGGACAGTTCGCAACACAATCAATTCCATTCATCAATCCTTCGGAGGTTCTGTCCATATTCTGTCCAGGTTCTCTCTTCGTCTGCCTTCGTTCAGAAGAGCTAAACGGCATCTATCAAACCAGGACAATTTCTCCGGCAATTTAATTGACTGTACCTCGGACCATTCGGTAAGCTTGTAAGCCTGAAGAAGACTGGGCCAGCCATAAACAAACAGCCCCCTTTCCCTTCCACTACCCCAACCCCACGATTTCCCATGGATCTCTCTCTAACTTGCTTACTTCCGGCTACCAGTACTTATAGAACCCGCGTGCTTTTTGCTGTCGTCTGCCGCGATTGACGTCGTCTGTAAACTACCTGCGCTGTGCTTTCTGCACCACCCGTTGATTCGGAACTGCTGCATCTCCATCCATCTTCTTCCTCAGCCTTATCGCCCAACATGTCCGTCAAGTTCCAGCAAGAGACCGTCCGCACGGTCGGACAGTCGATCGGAGCAGAGACCAAGGATCTGGCGCACAAGGTCGGCGAACGGTTGACTGGAGGAAAGACGCAGACGGGTTATCTGGCGGTATGCGACCTCCCCCCCCTTTTGCGGGCAGACAGTACTCATCTCCAATGACGATGCCACATGAAGAGAAGCTTACATGCAGAATGCGGACAGGCCTATCTTCGCCAACTACAATCGAACCCTCTCCGCACGAAGATGTTGACGTCCGGTGTTCTGTCGGGTTTGCAAGAATTCCTCGCCTCGTGGATCGCGCACGATGTCACCAAGCACGGCCACTACTTCAGCTCTCGTGTGCCCAAGATGGCCCTGTATGGCATGTTCATCAGCGCGCCGTTGGGCCATGTCCTCATCGGCATCCTCCAGAAGATCTTTGCTGGCAGGACCAGTTTGAAGGCGAAGATCTTGCAGATTCTCGTTAGCAATTTGATTGTATGATTTTACCCTGTCGTTCTATGTGTCCCATCATCCAATTGATGGAGATTTGAGAGACGTGCTATCAAAAAACAATAATTACCAAACACTAACCCACTGACCCTGCATGCAGATCTCCCCTATCCAAAACGTCGTCTATCTCGCCTCGATGGCAGTGATTGCAGGCGCGCGCAAATTCCACCAAGTCCGCGCCACCGTCAAGGCCGGCTTCATGCCCGTCATGAAGGTCAGCTGGATCACCTCGCCTCTGGCGCTGGCCTTTGCGCAGAAGTTCCTCCCCGAGCACACATGGGTGCCGTTCTTCAACATCATCGGTTTCATCATTGGAACCTATGTCAACACACATACCAAGAAGAAGCGTCTGGAGGCTTTGAGAAAGGTACTCGCTCTCCCGTCTTGTGCTTTTTTTGATCTTGTCGCTAATAACTGTCTATCCAGCGCCATGATCGTGAGTACGAGAAGAGGGATTTCCCTTAGATTGCTGATTCAAAGACCGCCGCTTGAAAGATGGCAATGTATCTGGCCCCATATCTCTGCCTTTGGGACTGCTTGGGCAGATGTCATAAATTGGAGTCTGGTTTTGGCGAACATTGCCGAACATGAACATACTCAACCCTATTGGAAATTCCTTGAAGATACGAGCTCCAATGGAGTCTGCTATCTGTCTCCTTTTTTTTCCCCAGTCATGTTTTCCCACGCCAGTTACTATCTTGCCTTGGTGGTGAGACGAAGATACATGAATTTCTCTTTTCTCATGATGCTTGGAATTTACCCCCTTACTTACTACTGTCTCATGTTTTGAATAAATGGGAGATACATATTATGTTCTGCACGACTTTCTCCGCGTACGTCCTCTTGTGGTGTTTATGCATTTCCCTGTAATAGTAGTTTCCGCTTGCCTATGTTCCTTGCCTATGTTCCTTCCCCTCGCTTGAATAGCCTTCTGGATACTCGAGGAGAAACCGGAACAGCAAATCTGCTTCGAAAGATCGAGTCAAACTTTTGAATCCGTCAATAACGGTCCATGCTTGATGAGCATTCAAATGCATTCATGAACATCTAAACTCTCAATCACGCTCTACGGTAGGGCATATCTCTCTATCTTACTCCAGCCTCCCCACGCCTATCTGCCCGATCACACCCTTCACCAACAAGACGAGAAGAAAGAATCATCCGTGGAAACAGACCCCTATTCGACATCCATAGCCTCTCCACCAGCACTCTTGCCCCTTTTACTCTGCACCCATATCACGAACTCATCCAGTGTTCCCGGCCAGGCGCCATCCGCACTCCACCATCCGAAATCCTCGTCCTCGTGCGTCTTCCGCATAAACACCTCGACCTGCTCCCACAGATCCTTGTTGACGGGGCGCTTACCCTTTTCCTCGAGGTACTCGATCCACCAGTCCAACCAAGGGGTCGTGGGCGTGTTCCACTGGATGCCGCCGTTTGAGGTCGTGAAGAACAGCCGCCACTGCTCGACTGCGATGTCGAATTGGAGGTTGCGCTGGCCTTGGAGGCGGCAGAGTGGGAAGGTGTATCGGTAGACGCGCCGGAATATATCTGGTTGGGAAGGGATGCGGGTGCGGAGTGATTGAGCGTAAGCGATCATTTTAGGGATAGAGTCGCATCTGTTGTTGGGTGTTAGAATAGTGAGCAGGGTGGGAGCAAAGCAAGGGGAGCAAGAATTCGTTTAGTGTTTTGATTTGGCTCTTCGCTTGCATCGTGAAGTCTTCAACAACGAAGGACAATGGAAACAAAGGTTCGCTTACGCAGCAGATTGCCATCCAACAACGAAACCTTCACGCGTAAATTCGCCGATGGAAGGGGACTTGAGAAGCTCTGCGATTCCCAGACATGCCACCTCGTCGAGCTTGACTTGGATATCACCAAGAAACTTGATGGCGCCTTCGATACCAATGCCGTCGGGATTGTCCTCAGGTGCATCTGCGTCAGATTAGTCAAGGTTCCCCTCGAGTCATAGGTAATTTGGAAGCGTGGATTACCTCGATAGCTGTCAAAGATTTTGTTTAGGGCTAGAGATGCCCCCGAAGCACCCTGAGGGCTTGAGAAATAACTAGAAATACAGACTTGTCAGTAACGGTCAACGAAAGCAGAAACGAAAAGCAGCACGAAAAGCAGATTCCTCGAATCGAGCGCCCTATTGCGGGTGTCAAGTCGACGAATAGTATCCACCATGACAATATAAGAAAGGAGACGTAAGTTCCAGGAAAAGCAAAGGCGGCTTGTCAGGCATATATCTTCTAGAGGCTAAAGCTGATCGCTTGTGGGGAGACCTCATAAATGCAGGAGCATAAAATGCGTCCGTAACATTTGCTTCAAAGAAGCATATCACCGCTGCATTCTCGCAATACGTAGTCGAAATTCCAGGCATGTATATGTCCATGAGAATCGCACGGGATTCTGGCTGACTTCCCCCAGTGAATGGTAGCCAGCTGTCTTGCCGTCTTTCAAAGGCCAAGGGCTACAGTTCTGTCATAAAGTAGCATCTGGTGATATTGTCATAATGGATTATGGAGCATCTTCCAAGCGATCGGATGATGTGTAGCTCCTTGAACATTATGATATCCATATCAAGCTGCACAGGTTGCCTTCCTCTTTTCGGACGACCTTCCAGATGGCCGTAAGAGACTCCCAGGGTAGACCAGTCATTTTGCCGACTTTTTCCAGAGACAAAAGCAAATTTTCAGAGCAATAAAGATTCGATACAAGCTTGAAGAGCAAATCCATTTTTTCTTTCTGCGCTCAATTCGGGCAGGCGCGAGTCCAGCCAGAGTGGATATCGTCACAGCATTCCTCCCCCATTCTGCGTCTGGCAGGAAAGTTCGAGAACAAAAAACGGCGTAAATAATAAGACAACGAGATCTGAAATACTTACGCATCAATAGCTTGGTCCACATTCCATCCATTTGCTCGAAGGAACTATGGCCCATCATCCATGTCAGTCATATCCAGCTCACGTGATGCGATCAGAGACGAGCATATCTCGATGTATTTCATCCCAATAGAGTATTGGTAAAATTGGGGGGCAAAGTACCTTGGAAGCAACA
This sequence comes from Evansstolkia leycettana, assembly GCA_000787455.1. Classification (NCBI taxonomy): domain Eukaryota; kingdom Fungi; phylum Ascomycota; class Eurotiomycetes; order Eurotiales; family Aspergillaceae; genus Evansstolkia; species Evansstolkia leycettana. The sequence goes on along the minus strand of JSYV01000108.1, from coordinate 10,850 downwards.
GAGTCCTTTGCCTGTGTGAAATTCACAAACTGAGCGATACTCTGTTTCTGAGAGCTGGAGTATGGCGGCATGATGGTGGGGGAGATCGGGGTGAGAGCCCCTCTCAAGCAAGTTCAAAGGTCGTATCGAGGGTGAGAAGAAAGATGAGAAACCCAGCGATGAGATTCAGAAGGGCTGAAAGGAGAAGAAAAGCCTCTAGGTGCTGCACTGAGGCTTTCAGCGCTGAATGAGGTGAATGATCGATTGAAGCTGTTCCTGCTGCGATGACCTCAGACCATATGGAAATATTGTAATCACAATACTGAATAATACCGCTAGGCCTTAAACACGTGCAGGTCACGAGATGGGCCCTTTGAGCATCTATACAAGGAGGAATGCAATTCTCTCATTGACCATTTTTTATGAGTGAAATATTATTGCTTGAAGCTCATTCTTATGACTTGATCAGTCCTTTCTTTCTCTATTGTTGCAGTTTTGAAATACATGTCGGCACCTATCACTTATATAGGCTCGACTCTACGGCACTTGTCATCCAGATCTTGCTTCTACAGTACTGTCAATAGTAGAAGCCAAGCTAATCATCGATGGACATCGGGCGTAGACCGCTCTTCAAGCAAACAGTAGCCAGCATGGAAATTGACTCGCATTGAAAGGACCAGTGGCCCGCAGGCCGCGAAGAGAGGACTGCAAGGTTCGAAAGATATGAATATTCATGAGATTCATTTTTGAAGAGAATTGTGACTCCTAAACTCCAATAATGCCTGCCAGATATTTGGTATTCGAGAAACAGAAGCAATTTGCCGCTTTCAAACACTTTTCTTTCAGGTCGTAAAGAGGGTATCTTCCTGCTCAAAAGTTAGCATCGATCCGCTTGCTTCGGTACTATATTCGTCTCTCTTCGTAAGGTCCACACACCTCTCTCAAGTATTCTCCTATATCAGCTTGTCTAAACACTGTGATGCCGGTGGGATCCAGTTTCCGGGCCTCCGCAGTAGACCTAGCAGTGACTCCAAAGCCCTAGAGAGAACATCAGTAATCTTGTTTTTGGCAGTATGCAATGGACAAGATAGCTTACCAAAGGTGTATCGTCCATGCCAAATACAACGACACCCTGGTGCTCCGGACAATCCTCACTCCATCTTCCCACATGCGCCTTGACCACGTTCCCTCCATACATAAACGGCATCTCTCCATTCGGCTTAATCCAGACCTTGTACCGTGCATGCGGTGCGATCACGTCCAGCGCTGTGATGTGGATTCTGAATTTTCCGGTCTTGGTGAACTTGCCGATGCAGGTGCCCAGAGAGAGGAGGTTGGCGCGGGGAATCGAAGTGGCCAGATTCGCTAGCGATAGTCGGGTATAGTAGACTCGAGAACCGTGAAGGCGAAAGACATAGCGGTCATTCGAAGCAGCGTCGTCAGAGCCAGATGGAGGAGCTATAAGATCGTTCAGCGAACGGCCGGTGTAGTTGGCGAGCTTGCTGAAGAGCGTCTTCGTCTCTTCTTCTGTAAGGGGTCGCATTTTGTAATTGCATCCGATGCGCTAGTGCGCCAAATACGAGACAAATCCTTCAATAACAAGTCGCAAAGAGCAGAGACCGCGATGCTCTGAAAAGTTGATATCGAGTTAGCTCTGCGGCAACAAAAAATCTGGACGGAAGTGGAGCGGAAGCTGCTCCTTAGCGTGAATCTTGGCGCAAAAAAAAATTATGTGGACTTGCGGAGATTGAGAGATCAGCTTCAACGCCAGCAAAACGCCCTTTCCAACTCAAAAGAAGCCAGCAGAAAATGGCGACAGGATACACGACCAAAAGGAGGCGATTGAGTCCTCCTGATGAGGAGGAAAAGTCTTCTTCCCGAGCCTCTCGCGATGCTTCCATGGGCGATTTCTACAGCCGCGCCGCCGAATGGGATCTCGAGCAAGACTACGAGCGTCGTCCGCGCAAGGTCAACAAGAAGGAGAAAGAAAGGACCAGACTACCAATCAAGACTTCAGAAGGTTTAGTTCAGGATGTGGAGGAACCGGAAGAGTCGGACGCAGAATCGGACAGCTTTCTCGATACTGACGACGATGCCGTCGCGGAGGAGGAAAATGAGGCGCAAGAGGAGGAGGAGAAGGCACCGAAAGTGCCTTTGAAGGTTCAGATCGTTCAAGCAAAGGAGGAGCTTGCTCGAATTGCGACATTGATCAACGAGGATCCCGAGGAGCACATCTCGTCCTTCAAGACTATGGCCGAGATGGTAGAGAAGGCACCGCACGTTACGATTAAAAAACTGGCCCTTGCCTCGCAAGCTGCTGTTTACAAAGATGTTATTCCTGGGTATCGGATCCGCCCTCTCAGTGAGGAAGACATGTCAGCGAAGGTTTCGAAAGAAGTTCGTAAACTTCGAACGTTCGAGCAGTCGCTCCTTTCAGGATACCGAAACTACGTCCAACGACTCGCCTTTCTTGCGAAACCGCCGAAAGGTGAAGAACAAGATGACGGTTTACGGAGCGTCGCGATCAATTGCGCCTGCAGCCTTCTCCTTGCAGTTCCGCATTTCAACTTCCGAGCGGAGCTCCTCAAAATCCTCATGAACCGCCTCGCGAAGAGGAAGGTGGATGCCGACTTTATCAAGTGCCGGGAAACCCTGGAGGAGATTTTCGCCAAAGACGATGATGGGATCGTTTCCCTCGAAGCCGTCCGCTTCCTTTCGAAAATGATGAAGGCGAAGGAATACAGAGTGCATGAAAGCGTGTTGGACACATTCCTGCATCTGCGGCTGCTCTCCGAGTTCTCATCCAAGGGCTCCAAGGACGGAATTGATTGTCAAGACGATGAACGGCCTGTTCATGGGAAGAAGCAGAAGCAGAAGCGAGAATTCCGCACAAAGCGAGAGCGCAAGCTTGAAAGAGAGCGCAAAGCAGTGGAGAAGGACATGAAAGAAGCCGATGCCTTGGTCTCTCACGAGGAGAGAGAGAAGAACCAAGCAGAAACGCTCAAGCTTGTCTTCGCCACCTATTTCCGTATCCTTAAACTCCGCAGTCCCACGCTCATGGGACCAGTCCTGGAAGGTCTCGCCAAGTACGCGCATCTGATCAACCAGGACTTCTTCGGTGACTTGCTCGAGGCCCTCAAGGACTTGATCGCGCGTGCGGAAGTAGACGGGCTCGTCGACGAAGAAGAGGAGGAGGAGGAGGAAGGTGTCGAGAGTGCCGCGTCGAAATCTACCCGAGACACCAACCGCGAGGCACTGCTCTGCACTGCCACTGCCTTTGCGCTTTTGGAGGGCCAAGACGTCAGCAAAGCCGCAGCATCGCTTCATCTCGACCTGAGCTTTTTCATCAAACACCTCTACCGCTCCCTGTACTCTCTCTCCACGAATCCTGACGTCGAATTCAACCCCAACAAGTCCCTCCGACTCCCCGACCCGAATTCCAACGAACAAAACGAAACAACAACCCCTAGACGATCAAAGAACAAAGTGAACTTCCAGACACCTACGGTCCTTCTCCTCCGCTGTCTCCAATCCGCGCTCCTGTCCCGTGCTCACGGTGTTCCACCGCCAGTCCGCGTGGCCGGTTTCACCAAACGCCTGATGACAACCTCGCTCCAGCTACCGGAGAAATCAGCCATTGCTACGCTTTCTTTGTTGAACCAGGTAGCCAAGCATCACGGGCGGAGGATTGCTCCTCTGTGGCATACGGAGGAACGGAAAGGCGATGGAGTGTTTAACCCTTACGCGGCTGATGTAGAAGGAACGAATGTCTTTGCAGGCACGATGTGGGAGGGTGAGCTTTTGAGGCTTCATTATTGTCCGCAGGTTAGAGACACAGCGCTGGATATCGAGAAGATGATTTCGTCGTTGAAATAGAGCCTTGGGCTATGTCTACTGAATAGGCAAAAATAGCGGATCATACAATTTTTTTTATTATTTTGTGTTTTCCTGTGATTAAATTACATTACATCTCCCTTCCTTCCCTGGGGTGTTCATTATTCGGGGCGGCCGCCATCTGCTGATTCTCAAAATACTCATACAAAAAAAGACCAACGACCCATCTCTACTCCTGGCGGGCTCCCTGGTTGTTGACGTCGTCATAACCGTCCTGATTCCAGTTCGAATTCTCGAAATCCCGGGAAGTGTATGCGTGGCCATGAGGCGTATACGCGGTGCTCACGGCAGTATGATCATAAAAACCGCCATCATGAGTATACTGACCGCCAGAAGGCGGAGTATAGGGGTTTCCATAGCCCATGGGCATCATGGCGGCCTCTGGGTGACTATGTTCGTGGTGTGTGTGAGGACGACGAGGAGGAATAAACATCGGCTCACCTGGAAGGGCAGGGTAAAAGCCTGGCTGTCTATAGTTGTTGTTATTGTAGCCGTGACGATTGGAAAAGCCATTGTTGGAGCGATACCTAGGTCTGGCAGGGTAATAACTGGCACACTCACGCTCACGCTCACGATCACGCATCTGCTGCCGCTGTCGAGGGTTTCGAAGTGCTGGATGAACGTGGCTGGGACTATCTTCTAAAGGCTGATCGGAGTTCTGGCGCTGAGAGATCGACACAGGCAGCGGAGGCACTGGAGGAATGGCATTGCCAGCAGTGGTGTTGTTGTTCGATCTGGACATGGTTGACGCTGGAGTGTGAGGCACCTGTTGCTCAGTAGTCTCAGAAGAGGCTGTGTCGACAGTGGTACTAGTCTTAGAGGTGCCTTTGGTGTACTCTTCGTTGAGGTTACTAGTACTGCGACGGGGTGTTTTGAAGAATCGATTAAAGGTAGTATTGTTTCCACCTTCTTGTTGCCGCCGGAAACCCCAGACTCCACGTCTGTGAGGTCTGTGAGAGGCCTGCAATCCCTCAGACCTACTAGTTTTGTTGTCACTCTTGTTGTCATTGTCATCTGCACAACTGCCCTCTTGAGATTCACGGTTAACCTCAGTTTTCATCTCAGAAAGCTGAGCTGCCTTGGCCTGAGGACTTCCGGTAGATTCTTTGGCAGGGTCAACTGCAGGCTTGTGGGCACGCTCATTCACAGAAGCAGGACCCAGAGGACAAGTGCTTGCATTTCCATTCCCCTCTGTTACCATCGGGGGAGTGTGGAGCCCTTCGGTTGGTGTTGAGACTGTCTCATTAGGCGTCTGCTGGCGTCTGCTGACAACAGGAGGGACACTTCTAGACCTGACCAAGTTCTCACTCTGAGCCTGCTCTTGCTCTGAGCTCTTCTCAGTTCCTTCCTTCTCAGTCACTACTTCCGATTTTTTAACTCTGCCTAGAAAGCTTCGCTTGGTCACAAGAGTTCTTCCTCCGTTACGAACTACCCGTGGGTCGGGCTGAGCTGCCTTCGAGGGCTCAGTCTCCGTGGCCTGCAGATCCGAAGACGTCTGAGCAGTGGTAGCGGTGGTGGGAAGTTCCTGTTTCAACTTGTTGGCCTCATACTGAATTGTGTCCACCAGCCGCTGTTCCATCAGACGATTCTCCTGTCGGACTGCTGTAAGCTCAGTCCGGACATCCTGCATCAGTTGCTGCAGCTCCCGGGTCATCTCAGCCTGGCCCACAGCCCGCGAATTGAGCAAGCGACCAACGTCCGACATACTCTCGACTTGTCTGATAATTTGGTCCATGGTCCAATTATTCGCGTCACCAAACACTTTGACGATTCGGTCCTGAGCGGTACTCAGGTGGTGATGAATAGAGTCTGTGGCCATGAAGAGCTGTTGATCCAGAGTGACCGTGTTCTGGTACCCTGGATGAGGCGGTGGCGGAGCGTAGCCTCCATAAGTTGTGACTCCAGTGAAGGACACGCGGGGGTCGACATGGTCGTTGGCATGGACATGGTGTTCGTGATGTCTGGCGGGCTCTGGGTGAAAAGTGGGAGCAGTTTGTTCGATGCTGTGACGAGCTTGGTGGCTGGAGACGACGAATGGACCGGAGTTCGTGTCGTCGTCGTCGTCGTCGTTGTTGTTGTTGTTGCTGCGTGGCACGGGGGCAGACATACACTGCTCATTGAGGGATTGCTCCGGTACACGATGAGAAAGGTCCTCGGTTGGTCCATGCTGAGCTTCCTTCGCAGCTTCATCTACATGAATGTTAGGCCACCATTGCCAGAGAAACATGCATATGCTTCGAAGTGTTGGGTTTCGTCGACGACTTTAGGGGGGAAAGACTTACTCAGTGAGGCTCGATTGCCAGCTTCAGTCCCCGGCACAGGTGAGGACGAGGTGGCATCCACCTGGCGACCATTTTGCACAATCGAAGACTCGCCAACGTCGACTCTGGTCTGGAAAGGAGGAGCAGAGCGAGGATGCACTCCTGGCTCCATTGGCTTCGGAGTATGCAACTTGGCCTCGCTGGGCACGCGGTTTTGAATGTTGTTGTCATCGAGAGCCGAGTCGGCAGAAGGCATCTGCTTTCCAGTTTCGTTACGAGTCGAGATCATAGCAGCATCCTTACGACTTTCTTTAGCGATGTCCTTCAAGCTGAACTTTTTCTTCAGAGTTGCCAGTTTCGACTTCTTTTGCTCCTTGTCGAGCTTGGTGCCCTCAGGTACCGCAGCAGGTTTGTGATGATGGTCGTTGGAATTGCTCACCTCGGCCACTTTGTTGCTTGATTCAGAGATTATGTGATGTTCGTTCGAGTGCCCCTTGACGAGAGCCGTATCGGACTGGATACGGTGCACCTTTGTTATGGGGACTGCCAGTTCGCTGTTGTAGTCCAGGCCAGAAGCGGTGGATTTGCGTGAGGCCTGACCTACGGAATGCTTCTGTGGAGAATTACCTGGGACCATGCGAGGAATAGCAACGACGTCGTCGAAAGCCAGGACGTTGCGTCTCGCTGGCTTAAGGTTTGCAGCAAGCTTTTCTCTCTCCTTCATCTGGGCGAAGGCGTTGCCGCTGAGAGGAGCCATGATGGGCAGGCGGACAGAAGGAGACGACGGGTCGCCAAAAAGATCTTTTGCCTCAGTTTCTGAGGTCTGGGGTTTCTCACGGCTGTCCATGAGATGTCGGCTGTGGGATTTGAGAGATTTGGAACGATGAGAAGTTGAAGGGGAGTGTGGATTCAGTAACGGGTATGGACACTTGATGATCGGTATGGTACGTTTTGGGAGGGAAGCGATGAGAGGAAGCGATGAGAAGCAGGATGATGGATGGGAAGAGAATGAGAATGAGATGCCTCTGTTTCCAGGTTTGCCTGTTGTTGTGTTGGTTTCTAGGAGACGCGTTCAAGATTGTGTCGTGCAGCAGTGATCACAGTGGGGTTTCACTGTTGACATTCACCTCTGAAGGGCATAAAACCTGCAAGAAGCACTGAACAGACATAATATGGGCTTGTTCAGCATAGCAACAGTGTCAAACTGAGATAATGAACCTCTCCAGGCCCCAGGTCTTTGAAGATCCTGACCTTTGTAGATTCATGGAACGCTCCAAGCTCCATGAGAATGAGTATATCAGACCATCATCCCTTTCCATATGTTATTTCACAGAGCCAGACATTCTGGAAGGATGTAGACACTCTCATCCAATCCATAGAAACGAACATGTATAGCTGGACATGCTTATACTTCTTCGAAGCCAAGGACTTGGGTGCCTTTGATGGTTGCCAGATTGATATAGCGGGAATCAAAGACATCATCAATGAGGCCAGAAGCGCAATTTAGAGAAACCTTTCAGTAAACGAAGTCTTCTTTGAGAGCCGCAGCTCGATGCAAAGGCTTGAAGAAAAAGAAATAGAGCCAAAAAAATTCTCTTCATTGTAATCATTATCATATCCTCATTGACATCGTTACAATCTAAGGTTAAAGGCATCACCACAAGGACAGGAGACTTTCAGATTACTATCAACACGATGGCTGGCTTGACAAAGGTGCAAGAAAGAAAGACAATCGAAATGCAGACAAGAGGGGAGAAAAAAGACAATGAAGTTCTGAGGAGATAATGGACATTCATATCAAATACAGGGATATCAGGTTAAACGAGTGTGATTGCTGAACAAAAATCCAAGTATTTATCGGGTATATGCGCGCCAAAGATAGGCTAGCAGAGGAGCAGCAACAAACGTGATTAACAACAGAGTCCTGAGTCAAGTCAGTGTTGGCAGAAAAAATGTACATTCTCTTCTCACTATACAGGGAAAAGACATCCAGAGGGATAACTCGAAACGAGGCAATCCTTACTGGGAAGCCCTCCGACGGCGACGGAAGGGTGCAAAGATGCTGCCGAAGAAATTGACAAAAACCGTGCGCAAGATAGCTCTGAACCAGCTCCCGTGCTTGTGGATGGAGACTGTCGTCACTGATTGATTCTGACTTGCAGGACGAGAATCTTCGTCACCGCTCTTGGCCGCTGTTTGATTAGCACTAGGTTCAAAGAGAGCAGAGGACTCCTCGGCTGTTGCGGCTTGGGCTTGGGGTTCCTGGCTCGAGCCATTTGCAACCCCGTTCTGAACAGGCGGCTCAACAGTTTCGGTAGACGGTTGCTCGCTCAGACCTGAAGCTAGCTGCTCGGTCGAGGGCAGCTCGAGTTTTCTGAGAAGGGCTTCGCGGTCACCGGCGAGTGCTACAAGGGCTGGATCAGCTTCAGGCTCGGGCGTTGGCGGTTCCTGCGATCGGGCTGGCTGATTCTGCTTACCTTCTGTGTTTGAAGGTTCGGCAGTGAGATGGGCAGTTTGATCCTCATCCGTCGATGGTTTGGCCTCGGTATCAGTGCCTTTGCCGCTTTCGTCTGGATAGGACAAGGCCACTGCTCCAGTAACCGCCGCAGCAGCAGCAACAGCAGCTGCACCCGCAAGGACCTCAGGAATCACGTTTCTGTTCTCGACATCGACAGCCTGTTCCTTCACTTCTGGAACGTCCTCCTTGGGCACTTCCGCAGCAATGTTCAAGGCAGCGGCTGGCTCCTCATGTTCATCGACGACTTTGTTAGGTGCTTCCTCTGGGGTAGCCTCAGGACCGGTTGCGTCTTCTTCAACTGCTTGACCATTGAGAACTTGAGCAGGCTCAACCGGAGTTGGTGGATCAAGGACAGGTGACACTGGTTCTGTAGTGGCGCGTTCCTTCTCGGCCCCTTCCTCATTGGTGAGTTCAGGGGCGGCGCCATTTTCTTGAGCAGTGATAACCTCGTCGACATTCTCGGCCTGATCAGGAGGAGGCGTCAACAATGCAGCATCAACAGCCCTGGCTTCAGAGATGGAGATCTCTCCAAGAGCGGCGGGTTTGGGAACCTCTTCCATGGCTGGCTTTTCAGCGGTATCTTGTTCGGCAGATGATTCGGCTGAAATCTGCTCTTCTGCTTGAGCCTCCACAACAGTCTCCACTGGCGCTGATTCAGGAGCCGGCTCTTCTGACACCTTGACAACTGGTTCTTCCGCAACGGGCGTCTCCGTAACAAGTTCCACGTCAGCTGGCTCTTCGATAGCAGGCGGTTCTTTGTCCAGCTCGACTGCCGCGGCTGTTGCTGCAGCTGCAGCTGCTGCGCCGGCAACTACCGCGGCGGATTCTTCAGTGGTAAGTTCTTCAGAGACGGTTATAGCGGCATCTTCAGGAGTTGTCTCAGTAACGACTTCTTCCACAGGCGCTTGTACTGGTGCGGTATCTTCCTCGGCAGGCTGCGCTGGAGCCGGTTCTTCGGTTGCAGGGATGTCCTTGACTGCTTCTTCATTTACAGGTTCTTCGACAGCTGGAGCTTCCACGGTTTGTTCCACTGGGGCAGCCTCTTCCTTGGAAGGTTGTTCAGGAACATCTTCTTCAACAGCATGTGTCTCGACCGTTGGATCGTCAGTGACAGCGGGTTGTTCCACCACCGGTTCCTGCACCTGAGCCTCTTCAGCGGCTGGTGTGTCGTCCACGGTAGATTGTTCAGCCACGATTTCCTGCGGAGCTGGCTCCTCAGGCTTGACGTCTTCAGTGGCAGGTTCTTCCTTGGGTTGTGCGACAACTGGTTCTTCAGTAGCTACCTCTTCAACGGGTTTCTCAGAAGGTTCAGTGACAATAGGCTCTTCTGTAACCGCCTCTGTAGAAGTCTCTACTACAGTAAGTGCCTCTGTAGTAGCAGCTTCGGTAGCTGGGGCATCAATCTCAGCTGTTTCTGGGACAGATTCCTCGGCAGGAGTCTCTTCAATTGGCGCCTCAGTGGTTGCTGCTTCTACAACTGGTGCCTGCTCTTCAGGGACAGATTCAGCTGCAGCAGCATTTTGCTCCAGCCCAGGCTCTTCAACTGGCTTCTCCACCATTGATTCTTCAGTAGCTTCAGTAGCAGCGTGCTCGTCAGTGATTGCTTCGGCGGGAGTAGGCTCTGCGGCAGGTTCTTCAGCGGCAGCTTCTTCAGTAGCCGGTTCTTCAGCAGAAGTAGGCTCTGCAGTAGGCTCCTCAGCAGTAGGTTCTTTAGCAGCAGCTTCTTCGGCAGCAGGTTCTTTAGCAGAAGTAGGCTCTGCAGTAGGCTCCTCAGCAGTAGGTTCTTCAACAGCAGCTTCTTCGGCAGCAGCTTCAGCAGCGACAGGTTCTTCAGTGGCAGCTTCAGCAGCAACAGGTTCTTCAGCGACAGGTTGTTCAGCAGCGGCTTCTTTGGTGGCAGGTTCTTCAGTGGCAGGTTGTTCAGCAATAGGTTCTTCAATAGCTGGTTCTTCAGCAACAGGTTCTTCAGTGGCAGGTTCTTCAGCAGCAGCTTCTGCAGCAACAGATTCTTCAGCAACAGGTTCTTCAGTGACAGGTTCTTTGGCAGCAGGTTCTTCAGCAGAAGTAGGCTCTGCTGCTGCTGAAGCTTCTTCAATAGCAGGTTCTTCAGCAGCAGGGACTTCAGCAGCAGGTTCTTCAGTGGCTGGTTCTTCAGCAGAAGTAGGCTCCACTGCTGCTGAAGCTTCTTCAGTGACTGG
>JSYV01000106.1:0-12567 GCA_000787455.1 Evansstolkia leycettana | reverse complement strand
GGTAGGTGGCTAACTCGGGGGTGTGGCTAACTCGGTGGTGGATTACGTTATAGTTAAGAGAATAAATAAGCATATGTTCATAATGGCTTGTCAATTTAGAGTAGAGTATGTCTCCATCTGACTAGAGTCAATAGTGGCAGATCTATTGGGAATTATAGGCGATTAACGAACAACAATACTGTAACTTAACCCTTGTAAGGATGAGTAAGGGATAAATCCATGGGATCAGTCATTTCAGAGACTGCAACCAATCACACACACAAAATACAGCATCATAATGTTGACAGTACAAGTGATAGCTGAGATTGATGGATAGGTGTCCCTACCCAAGATCAAATTGCTTGGAATGAAGGCATACAGATAGGTCACAGATGGATGTATAAGATCCACTGTGAGACTGGGCGGTTTACTTATTGGAATACATGAAAAACATAACCTTAGTGAAAGCAGTGAAACGGCAGACCAAATACAACTTCTCGAACGATGCTATGTAACCGGGCCTTCGCTCAAGCCCTCTGATTCTCCCCGTTGGGCAGACTCGAGATCTCAAAGAGGAGGGGGGGTTGTGGTTTTCGTCACTGGGCCATTGCAGAGCGATGGTGGCATACACCAACGTGTCAAAGACCAGTTATGGCACTGGATATGTAGCATTCTGCCCGCTACCTGCTGTTGGCACTCGTGAGCTTTCACGCTCCAGATGCCGTTCAATCAGGTCGCTCACCCTCTTTTAAGTTGCTGGCTCCTCCCGCTGGACCCGTCCGTTTGGTACCGAAACCGAACCATCGCTCATTCAAGTTCCCAGGTCGTCCGTCATCCCTGTTTCTCTACCTTCCCCCTCTATCCCTCGCGCTTCCATCTCCATCTATTCTATGCGTTGATGATGCCTTCCATTATCGTCATAGCTGGATTACAGGACTGCTGAGAGTCCTCCGCGCCTTCCTATACTGACTGACGACCTCCAGTCCCATCTCAGGCGACTCGAATCACAGTTGAGCTTTGTTGGGCACACGGCAAGTGGTGTCTCGGTCCAGCTCTCTGGAACGTCGCCTTGCCTCCACTCCCATCCGCTGCCCTGTCGGGGCGTCCTTGTCTTGTGCAACTCAAACCAACGGATTGAGAGACTGCATTGATTGTACCCGATGGATTGACCTGATAGCGTCTGCGCTCTGGTCTTCTGCGTCGAGCCTGACCTCCTGTCGAGATTGGACAATTCGTTCTCAACCAATGTGCTGGTGAGCTTGTGGCATTTAGGATTCACAGCCTCTTGCCTCCTCTTACCTTTTCGATGGACTCGACTGCAGTTGATCTCCCGCATCAGCATAGTGACTTCCAAGACTTCAATAGCTCGTCCCAGTTTCTCAGGTCGCTTCTGTGGCAGGAGACGCTATAGCGGTGGCAGAAAATTCACAAAACACGCCCACTTTCGTTCCCTCTTGCTTGTAATTTCATATCCAATTTAGGAATGTCACGTTGCGGATACAACGAACGGGTCATGGTGAAACAGAGATGGCATTCGAAGGAAACGGACCATATCATAACAGAATGTTTGACTAACCATCAATTGAGAGCATCGCTGGTCATTATTTCTGGCAGCTCAAGATGTCCCGAGACAGCAGCATCACAATCGACCTTCATGATAAACCCCGTCTGTATCACGCTTCACCCTCGCAAAGCCCGTCCCGTCCGGGAGGATCATGCCAATCGAATCAGAAGCATATCTCATGGCTTTCGACCGATGCAAACGTACCTGCGCGTATCGTCAGAACAGCAAGCAAGCGGCACCTTGGGTGGAGTACAGACAGCGGAAAATACGCCTTTAATGCAGGGTTCCCAGCCTCTTGTTGCGCGCGTGCGATCAGATCGTCGAATTGTGTCCTTAACATATGAAGGCGATGGATGAATGGGTAGAGTGCTAGTGCTGGGAGCAATCTGTGAACATTCTCACGGTTCAGTGCGCCGATCTCTCGCGTCCTCGGATCTATCGCGTTGTCGTTGAGATGAGACTCAAAACGAAGCATTCAACCTGGCACGACTTCTTACCGCTCGACCACGCAGAGAGAGGAAGAGGAATCATCCTCGCATCTACTTCGACGAACCCAGCTGCATTGAGAAGATTTTGCAACCTGGTTCCGATGCGGAGGTCCTTCAAATCGTCCAACGCTCCCATGTATCGTGTGCTCCACTGTCTCAAGGCGCTCTGCTCGGTGATGGAACCGTTGTCAGATTGAGCATTGAAATAAATCTCGACCATCTGAACCCATCCACCCGGCTTCAGTACTCTGTTTGGCATCGCTCGAGTCAGTATGCGACTATCGTATGGCTCTCCAATGCGTCGAAGGACAGGGCTTCAAACGAACTTCACACCTTTTGATGTCTCGAATATAAGATGGCCATCTGCTCCGGTTAATTCCGGCAGCGAGAAGTCGTGAATGTACGACATCGAAATGATTGGACGGAAAAGTGAAGGGACGATTCAGATCATCGACCTATGCATCCTCGCGTTAGCAGTGCGAATGTTCAGCGAAACCAGGGTGAAGTTCGCAATATCACGCGCAGAAGAGTCTTTCCAACAGCTGTCAAGTATAGCAAGGATCCTATGCAAAGCACCAAGATGTGACTCGAATACAACATTGGCCATTTCCTCCGACCTTGACGACGAGTGCGAACATTGGGTGGATCACTCACTTGTAGCCACAGATTTTCGGGGGTTTCGTCCGGCTTCATGTGTGGAGCGATATCGACACCGATCACCTTTTGTACGCAATGTGGTCACCATGCCGTATCCTCGAATGTTGACGACTCCATCCTCTTTACCTCGCAATTTGGGTACTGCTCAGCGACCTCCACCGCCCACGTTCCAGCTCCATAACCACAGTCAAGGGCTCTCCGGAGTCGAGGAATAGGCGGAAATATCAGTCTGTTGTCGAAGACTCTGTTGAACACGCGATGCTGGATCTCGAGGCGTTCTGCTTCATCCTAAGCAATGTCAAATGTCAGCAGAGAGACAGTAGCTGGGCCTTGAACAAGTTACATCGTCGACAGGTCCGAAATATATGCGCCGATCTATGGAGTGTTTCTGATACTCCCGGTCATAAACGGTCACAATGTCAAGGTAAACGCTGTCTAGCGCTTCCGTCTGCGATTCTGGGCTCCTTGAGAGCGAGACGGGCTGTCAGTCTTTCTCTAGCCTCTGCACCAGTACCGATGGGAGTTTCAGTACGTCATGGTAGTCTTAAGCCTTTTCTCGTGTCCTCGAGCGGCTGACTATTTCAGTGCGTATATGCCGGAATCGTTTCGGGAGGGTTCAACGGAATCCTATGCTCCAAAGGCGTGGCTGATGGAAGTCGATATATATGCTTTAGCTGTCTGTTGGAGCGACCGGCGTGGCACAGAAATTTATCGGCATGAGCGGTACCTTCGGACACACATTGAGTATGAGTATGCTGCAGTTCATAGTCCAGATTGAAGAGATACGCGGGCCTCAATACTTCGTGCTCAATGGTTACTCACGTACGGACGGGAGGAAAACCGGCGCTGTCAGCCCAAACCATGTCTGCGAAGGGTCATACTTGCTCCCAAAGGGGAAAGCGAATCATTGGCAGCGGCGAACTTGGGCAGCCCCCCCAAGAAAAAAACACCTACGGAATTGAATACCTTCAATACGGACTCTCTGAAACGCCTCCTGCGCCAATGACGACCAGCCAATATCCTCTTTCACACTATCTACCGCTGTCCTTCATATTCCGACGCTGTGTCCTCGCCCGTGGTGGCCCCTTGATACCAGACGGACTGATGATGGAACGAGGGGTCGGCTGCATCGAGGGTTACCGATGGCGGCAACATCAGAGACTCTGAAGCATCAAACGGACAAGTTGTACAGCTTTGAGGACTAGATGAAGACCAGCTATCGGGCAATACGATTCGACCGATTGGATCGTTGCTCCCGGGCAAGTCATTCAGAGTTGACGATACAGTTTTGCTGGTTCGTCGCCGAGACAAAGCGCTTTCAGTTTTCTTCACTACCTATCTTGATGAATTTTACCCTGTCTTGTCCTTGACGTCTCTGTATCGGTCCACAAATCTATTCGTTGGGGTCATTACTCTCCTGGCTACGGAGTAAATAATTCCCAGGACAAGTTTCCCCATGCGCCGAATAACAGAGTCACCAATTCTCGGTTAGGTAGGTCGGCGGAGCAGCCTTTTATGGGACGGCTTTCTGGTGATGTAATGGTGTGCCTGGAAAGAAAGAAAAAAAATGTTGAACTACTGGAACGACGAACAGACGACACAGAAGATGACGGAAAACCTGGATACTTGCTCAAGCCTCGAGGCAGAATCAGCAACATCAACAAGATCTGACGTATTATAGAAAAGGAGGGAACGCTATGGAAGCCTTAGAAGTTACTGCATACTGCGTTCGCCGAGCTTTCTATGCGAGGAAGAACAACTGTTTGATCCAGAAGAGCACGCATTCGTCCGATGGCATGAACTTGGTTATTGCCTAGTGGCCGCTGCTCCTCCGATTTGCGTTGGACGGGAAAGCCATGCATTTCGATGTTTCGAGTATAACGGAAAAGTAACTCCAACAATCCTGAATGGGTGACGTCTTGCCCCTAGGGAATCAGCGGAGCTTTCGCACTAATTATCCCTTTTTCTTCATATTCTTATATTGTCTCGCAGCCCCGTCACGGTCCTCGTGTCTTGGTTCCTCTGCCCCTCACCGCTCCTTTATCAATGCCCGCTTTCAGGAACTGGAATCAAGGCATCATGTCGAAGGTCTCTTCGACCATGCGGACTATCAACAGCAAGTCCAAAAGAAGAATGTCAAACGTAACTGTCATGCAGGTATCTTTTGAGGATTGACCAATCGTATAAAACGCAGTTGGAACGGACGGGTGATGGCCGATTGAAACATCCGAACGTGGAGTTCATCAACTGGGCTGTTCCAGTGCAGTAGTCCGTCAAGTGCTGACGTTCATGAACAAACTGATCCTCCAACGGATTACGTCGGATGCGTCTTATGCTTTCAACTTTCAGTACCCAGCCTATCTACTAATAAGGACGTACAAGCGTACGTTGGCTTGAAAATCAAGAGAAGCGATGAGAAAAACGTGAGGCCCTTCCCCACTGGTGCGGCCATGCTGATGTCCATATTGCCCAGACAACTAGTAACAGTACTAGCGGTCTCGCCGAAGTCCCACAGTCCGTATTGCAGGTTCTCTGGGCCACAAATGCGACGTATATTTGCAGCGATTCCAGAAAGTCCTTGACGCACGCATGTATGCACGAGGTTATGCATTTCAGTCAGTATGGTCCAAACTGATCGCATCCAGGCTGCTGGGTCCTCCCTCACGGTCTCACCAGGATTTTGAGCAACAACCACAAGTAAGATTAATGATCGATTCCAGCGCCATGGTTCACCTCGGGAAGATAGACCTCGCCTTCGGAGGCTATGGCGGCTGGGCCCGTTAGTGGCGCCCCTGCTAAAGACAATTCTGGAGGCTAGAGGCGAACCTGGACGTACTAACAGAGCGGCAGAGGCTCACGAGACTACTTAGAGAGACTCGAGAGCGTGGAGGCCCAAGGCCCCCAACAACGGAAAATACGTATCACGAGCGAGAGGCGTGCAAAACTTCATACTTTACGGTCTACTTGAACTAGCACTTGCACGTGGGGTGCGCAAGTCAGTGGTTGCTCTTCGCTGACCTTTGAGAGTCGAGAGTCCTACTGTGTACTGACTGTGTTCTACGATTCCAAGGTAAGAGGACTCACGAGAGTCAGGGAACGGGAGCAACTTCGGCGATTGCGAGCGTTGTTCAAGAAAGACTATCCATCCGCAGTTGTATTCAGAAAGTGGGATACAGGTCAATCTTCGGTGAAACTGCTGCAGTCCCACTCTAGTTTTCCTGTTTCAAAGCCTTGTCCCGCTTCGATGGTAGTCCACGAAAGTTAGTAGGGAGTACTCTCTGTATGTTCTCTCAAAATGCCTCAAGCTTCGGCTCGCCAAGAACAGCTAAAGCGACTGATGGCGCTATTTTCCTGTACGTCATTGCTGAAGAGACTGCTCTATGTGGTTGGGGCTCCTCTATTGTTCTCTCACTGTTTTTCTCCACTGAGTTCTGCATGTTGGAGAACTGGTCACTGACCAGACCATGGCCATCGGATACAATCACATTTTAGCCATCTTCACAGCAAATTACTCTGTACTGTGACTGAAATACAAAAAGCATACAGTAGAATGCTGGACTCATACAAGATGACATGAAGGATGCCAGTTGATATCATGGGGATCCATCAATCGCAAGTGTGAAGCTGTAGACAATACTCCGTACTTTCCAGTTGCTCTGTCCTTTTCATAGCTGATGTACGGAGTATACCTAAGCTTTCCATAGTGCATGGACCCGAGATTCTCAACCAGCCTGCACTTCCTCACCCTGTAGAATCCAGAAGTGATATGGATTAATGAACTCTTTACGGTCTTACCTGAGCTTCGAAAAATGCCACATGGTTTTCAGTTTCTGGAAACGATACAACTTCCTCTAACTTATCATCAAAGGCTCCAAACTATCAAAAGAAATTTCTCCTTGCCACATAATTATGATAACCTGCAGGATCGATCAATGGCTCAGAAATTGCAGTTTTCCTGTCTCAAAGTCAGAAAAAAAATCCTCTTGATCACTTTCCCCTGCATGCGACTCTCTATTCCAGCGAGGTTGTAGAAAATAAATGGTCAACAATTGATTGATTGATGCCTTGAATCGAATCTCAGCTACTATTCGTCAACAGCGTCTGGCAGACAATTCTGTATCTGTATTACGTTTACTAGTACCTTGAAATTAGAAATGTATACTCTGTACAGCTCTGCAAATTTATGGATCATAGAGTCATAGACCCTCTCCTCTGCAAGTCTGACTTGTTTTGTTACTTGCGGATCAGAGATGTGTGATACTGTCTCTGGCAGGTCACATTGCTAAATTTGTTATTCTTTCTTCTTCTCCTTGCTCAGAACAGATGGTAGGTCGAGTGAGAGACAGCAGAATCATGTTTATGATATATCCATTATATCCTGCCATGCATTGCATCCATCAACACATCATCCCCTTTGCCCATATTATATGCAAGGCATCCCGTCTGTATCTTGATTCTTGACAATCGCAGAATTAGATTAGAAATCTCTGCCTTGACCTTTCAAGGGGTACTAATGAGAAAAACAGACAGAAAGAGTTAAAGAGTTCTAGCGTAGATTGCACTTCTCCAGGACTAAATGAAGATGATAGATTGAAGCCCAAAAGACGACAAAAGAGGAACATATCATACTCGCTATACCCTCGGTGAAAATGCAATGCGCAGAAGAGTAGGGGGAATAAAACATGTACATCAGAAAAACAGGGAGCCGCGGGATTCATGCAAGAACAAAGGAGACATATGCAGAAAAACGAGGTAAAGGGAAAAAGATTTGAACTGCAATCAGACCGACATGCATGCAAAACGAATCAGAAGAACGCCTCTCTAATGCTCGACACTCTCGGCCTCTTCTCGTTTATTCTTCACCGGCCGGAATGTGAATCGATACAGAAAAGTATTACATATGTTGCCCTGCTCCCACCATTTCTATCATGTGACCCCATAGATCGTAACGTCTTTCGTCTGGAAGGAATACTAAGGAAATGTCATGCGAGATAAAAATATGGCTCCATCATGCGTGAAACATCGGTATATAAGGAAAATCGTGTTCGTGTCGAGATGCGATGGCCCGGAATGGCAACAATTCCATGTCCCGCGAGGTCGGGTCTGCTGAATCGGTATGCACCTCGAGGTAGACAAGACCATTTGCGTCGCTGACCAGCCATCACTGACAGAGTTTTCGCACACCATCGTTTGGAAAGTGATAGAAACGCGGTCCTTCCGCTTCGATTATTTCCCGATCACGCGGTCATCGGATGGTAATGAACGCGAGACAGGAAAGGCACTTGCTCCGTCACATTCATCTCCGCTTGAATTCACGAAGTGTCAAGGAAGATGTGTGCTAGCAGCCAAGAACGTCGACGAGCCAAGAACTCTATCGAGAGATTGGCTGACAGGTTACCGAAATGGAATGGAAATTGCGCGCCAATCATGTCCCATCAAGGTCTCGCAGACCGGCTCATGGAACGCTCGGGGACCGGGGCAGGGGTCGGGGAGTAGGATCGCGGATTGCCCATCATGTCTAAATCATGCTCCTGAAGAACAACAGCGTACTTCGGATCGCGCAAGAACTTGGGGACCGAGTCCTATCGACAAGTCAGTGGCTGGTGGCCAGAGACTCCTGCGGAGGAAAACTTACACTAGACATTAGTTTGAAGACTGATGTCTGGGCGAGCTCGAACAGCTGTACCACCTCCTGCAGACTCTTAAGCATGGATTCATCATCTCCGACAGCCTTGGTCATCCGACTGGCCAGGCTGTTGCGCAACGCATGATCGATGTTCAGCTCGCACGGCGAGCCAGGTGCCAAGAAAGCGTTGTACAGACCTGTTGCAGCAATTAGTATGATGTGATTTCTTTTTTCTGTTTCGGCGCCTCCAAACACTGACCATAAGCAGCCGCGAGTGTTTCCCGAACCGCGTCGATCTTGTTGAATGTACCCAACTTCTCCGCCTTGTGATAATTTGACGTGAATTCAGAAACATCAACGTAAAACGACAGGTTCTCTTCGCACAGAGAGTAGCGCAGGAATTCCCGGAAGAGGAGGCGTAGGGCAGGATCGTGCAGAATGTGATTGAGACGTGCATTGTTCGAGTCTCGGGGGATTCCGCGATCGAAGGCGGGTATGTCCTTTTGTTTATCGCGCGCGAGCCAGCCACACACTCTCTGACCACGTTCAGTGATCGCATAGATGGCATACTTGGAGGGCTGGAAGATAGGCGCCGACATCTCGTTCTGCTGCGCATAGGCCTGATCGCCCTGCAGCATCGTGATCAGTCCGTACTTGACGAAAAGCTCTGCGATCAGGCAGGTCTCCCGGCGCTCGATCGTCGTCGAGCAGTCCATCAGCCAATCCACCGCCGCTTTCCCGGTAAACGTGTTCTGGTGGATCTTATCTCCAATCTTGCGTTCCCTAGCCATCTTCACCCCAACAAGGCCATTGGCGTAGTCGCTCAACGAATCCGAGTCGGAGCTGGAAATGCTGCTCTTGACATTGGGCCCGTCCTGACCCGCAAACCGCCGGAAGATCACCTCGATTGTAGCGCGATCGTGCGAGAGCTTGTCTGTTTCCGAATCACGCTCCAGATTGACCAGCTGCATGGTGTTCCGCGGCGATTCTAACACATCCATGACATGTCGAGCAGTGATCCCGTTCCTCTGGCAAAAGCGTTGCAAGATGTTGATACCCTTCGGAGTAAGCTGGAAGAGGGCTCCCTTCATAGGGAAGTACTGCAGTGGCTTGCCATCCACGGGTTCAATGAATCGTGCATCAACGAAGCGCTGGCAGACTGAGCGAGCCATCTCCTTGGCCATGGAGAAGGTTGTGGTTGTGGTGGTAGTGACGATGCGGGATGGGTCCTTCGGGTCGGGCATGCGGTTCGATTGCGAAAACTTGAGCGACCCAAGATTGTTGATGGCTTCCTCGGAGGTGAACGAGTGATCATATTTGGTGAATCGTACACGATGCGAGTCCAACTTCAAACTAACCATCAACGTCGAGAACAAGTCCATGAAGTCCTGAACATCATATCGGGTCAGTACCGCGCGGCATACTCAGCGAAGGACGTATGTTCCTTCTTCTTGCGGTATCATGTCCAAAAGACAAAACTTACCTTGGTGAAGGGACGCTCATCCTCCGTCATGCGCAACAGCCTCGACGATGTTTGATGCATTTTCTGCGGGCGATTCACGGATGCTAACTCTGATTGGTCCAAAAAAGGAGATTCGTGCAAAGATGGGATCCGCTGCAGAGTATACCGGCGCCGCTCGACAGGATTGTACTGCGGTTCGATCGTCGGAGACGAGGAGCGTGAATACGTCGACTCGGCAGGCAATGGTTCCGTGTAGGCACTTGCGTCGGAAAATGGGTTCGTCAATGGCGCCAATGCAGCGGCGGTCACACTTCCAATCTCGCTCACGCTCGGCTGGGACGACTTGTGTGCGGGTCTCGACAGACTGCCGTTCGATGCAGAGGACCGAAGAGAGGAGTTGACCGAACCTCCAATGGCCGACAGACTGGTGAAAGCGCTGGAGGTCTTCTCGCGCGCAAGAGCCGCAAAGGAGCGACGAGACGGTCTTGAAATCGACCCGATGACGGAACCGTGGAATGTCGGGGTCGAATTGATAGGGTTTGTAGAGTCAGACGTGACCAGAGTAGAAGGATGAGAAACGACAGGAGTAGAGGCCGTCGTGGTGGTGGTGGTGGTGGTGTTGGTGGAGGATGTGTTGGTGACAGCTGGAGGAGATGCGGAAGAGGAGGAGGAAGAAGACGACGAAGATGAGGAAGAAGAAGCAGTAGAAGCGAGTATATCGGGACGAGGGTCTACCGGGGGGGAGACAAGGCCAGGAACTGGACGTGACTGAGATCCTTCTCGGTAGTGGTTCCCGGAAAGTATGGTTGGCATTGAATCCGAACCAGACGGAGGGGAAGGAAAGGAGGGGATTAATTCGTACTGGGGGTACTGGGGGGGAAAGAAATGGAAGGGGAAATACAGTACGTAGTGTATAAAATAATAATTAGCTATTCACACCGGAGGAGAGGGAAGGGGGGAGGGGGGAAAGAAACTGGAGTGACTGGCGGAGAGAGAGATGTGGGACGTCAGAGAAAGAGAGGAACGGGGACGAAGGGGAAAAGGGAATAATAATCAAAATCAAAATCAAAATTACGCAACAGAGCAATGATAAGAACAAGATGGGTCCTTTCTGGTTTGTCTTCTCCTGCTCTGTCTTGTGTGTCTCTACACCGTCACAACAACTCGACTCCGAGCCCAGGATATCCACAGGACAATGCAAAAAGGAAATGGTCTAGAAGGAGCTTGAGCAGCACGAGACAAGCAGAGTATTTTACATGGGGTACTGTACGGAGTCTGTAATGTTGCATAATGTGACACCGGAGTAACTGTACAGGGTTAGACCCGGACCATCCCACTGACCCACTGAGCACGCGCGACACCAACGGGGGTTTCATGCAGCAGACAACGTGGGCCTGAGACTACGCCATGTCCAAGACTACCTAGGTATCTGCACATGAATGCCCCTACTGAGACTCACAGTCCCATGGATGACGATACATAATGACGAGCAAGACAGGAATCGTCGTCCTATTGATGTGGTACATCTACTCTGCACTCCTGAATCGATGCAGGAAGCAAGATTGAGACAAGGCAGTTCCTGCTCGAAGCAAGCCAATTGCAGCTTACTCTAGCATTACCAAAGCCTAACCCGACGATGATCGTCGTCTTTGGGCTGACGATCGATCAGTACTCCATACCAAGCCTAACCTAATTAGGGCAAGAGAGGGAAAAAGAAAAGAAAGAAAATCGAAAATTTCGGCCATTGACGAACGAATGGCCTGACTGGGTCTTGCGAAGCCCGGCCAGGGTTTCTGAGTGCTGGGTCCTGAAGGATTCTCCACTTCCGATCGCTGATGTAAGGGAAAAGGGGGTGAGTCTGCCAAAAAAGAAAAAATACGGTACGGTAACAATCATCAATACCATGCCATAACGACGACCGCTGAACTTGTAGACTACTCCATAGATTCTACAGAGTAGAGTCAACACAAAGAAAGAGCACAAAGCTCCCCTGTCAATAATAATAGTACCCAGTAGCAAGACAGGTCTAAAATTAAATCTCTGAGAAGGTTCATCCTCTAGACTCTACTGCTTTTGACTATCTATCTGGGCTGTTTTCAGCTCTGAGCTGGTTCCGAAGACCTAATTAACTGCAACTGGAAATCATCATCTCCATCCATGGGGTAGTACTGTACCCAGGATCCCTGCAGATGATACTTGATAATATGAAGCTTTCGCTCCTTTTCTTTCTCAATCTCAAGCTTCTTCAACTTGGCGTTATGGACATTTTGGCCTGGTTTGAAATTCTGAATCGATAACGACTGCAGATATCAAGCATGAAGCCATACAGATCACACCGATCGCAATAGAATTCCTGCCAAATGTCAATGGACCTTTGTCTTCTTTTGCACTGTGCAAACACTGCAAGCATCGGATGATCAGCGCAATCTGCAACCAGGAGATGCAAGAGTTTTATTTTCTCAGCCTTCCGAACGGCCTATACATGCAATGCAAAAGAAAGGGGAGATCCAGAATAATCTTGAATCCTATGCGGAGCATGATCTGGCTGTATCACCCTTGATACCTCCGTACAGCGTCCATCATTCTTATCCACTGTCTCTTGTCTTACACACTTACAGCGTATTTTTTCTGAAACGATCTCTACCTGGTACCCACGCAGTTCTATCTTGCTTCTGGAGCAGAGCGGGAAGATTCTGGATCGGACAGGTGCCACGATTCCCACGAGGTCAAAGGTGGACACGGGAACTTTCTTTTTTGTTTTTCAAATATGAAAGAAGAGCAAACTTCCTTT
>JSYV01000105.1:0-57023 GCA_000787455.1 Evansstolkia leycettana | reverse complement strand
TTTTTTTTTTTTTTTCTGGGTGAAACGTGGTTCCTTGGCACAACGAGGCCGGCGAGGCCATGAGGAACAACGAAGCCACGGAATAAGAAGCAGAAGAGATCGTCAATGACTTGAGTCATTCGTTGATGTTGCCCAAACACCATCCAGTCAGACAGCCCCTTGCCCGGCACGCCCTTGCCGCTCTTTCCGAATCGGACTTAGCGGATAGTTTCGTGGGAAAAGCTCCAGACTTTCAGGTTAATGCTGTAGCACTGCGTACCATGGAACCACACTGAGAACTCTGTCTTGGGCTATCCCCAATGTGTTATGCTGTACTTTAGCCCGTACGGAGTACTCTGCATGGAGAACCTTGGAAGTTGGAACCTTGTTCTGCTGGATTCCGAATTCGCTTGTCCCAATGGTGGTGCACCAGCGCACGTGGATATCTCTTCCGGTCTTCACCCCCTCTTTTTTTTTGCCCCAACTGTTGGCCCACTGCCTGTTTCTCGTGAAGGATTCCCAGGTATATGGATCAGCGACCATGTGCGTGGAACAAATACGAGATTTTGGCCGCTTCTCGGGAAGGAACTGCTTCCCTGCGCAATGTTGGCATTATTGATTGCAACATCTTTGTGTCTTGCATTTGGTCGGTATTATTATTATTGATGCTATAGAACGGTACATCGTAGTGGATAATTTTCTTGGCAGAGTGGACCTACTGTGTATCAGCCGATCGAGTGGACATTAGGTATGGATGAGTCTATGACAAACCCAGGCAATGCGTCGCCTCAAGGCTCAGTGTGCAGCAGATAAGGCAGAACCTTCGCGAGGAACTGTGGATCAAGACTTAAAAACAAACTCAAATAAGAGCATTGTCGTCATTTGTTTATGTCAAACTGACTGAGCGATGAGACCTGGGACAAAAGAGGACACTTCCAAATGGGATATCGACCATGGTTTTAGAATCTCATGCAGCCTGCCATATGGTCGTTGCTCAATAGTCAGACATCATCCTTGGAATATAATATTAGGTAATGCCGAAAGGGACAACTCGTCGTACTGGAGGGCATCCTTCCGTGGCTGTTTTAAGCGCCTTCTATGGCCAAGATTCCACGCAACTCACCTCGCCCACGTGGGCACACGTGGGCTTGTACTAGCGGCTCTAAAGTTGAACTCTACTATCGTACTCCATACTTTACACACAGAGCAGGCCCGCCATGTTTTCTTCTCCGGTAATGTCATAATCACACTGCGTCTGGTGGCCTGCTTCCCCTTCCCAGGCTTTGACTGGAGAGGATGTCCGCGGGATGAAGGTCAGTCTTGCCCATTGTCAAGAAATAGACACAATAATAATCCCTAAACCACGACGTGTTTAATCTTTTCTCCGACCAGGGATTCGTAAGTCAAGGTTCGCGACCAGAGAACCACTTTTTCGGAACCATACAGGCTGAAAGCTCAGTACATGAGCACACTGCAGTAGTACTACTGCACCAACCCGCTTTCGTAGCAACATGTTTCAGGAAGCGCTCCCTTGTCGATTTTTTTTTTCGACGTATCACAAGTACAGTATCCCGAAAAAGAAAATGAAAGGTCTCGGAGTGAGATCATCCTAGCATTATTAATTGTGACATTCGTGGACAAGATTAGAGAGCCTATCATTCTCCGAATTAGGCGAGCAGTTCAAGAGGCGGTGAGGCCTTTTGACAGTCCTACCATACTGCCACAATAATAATAATCATGATTCTAGCCGCCAGTCTGCCCGCCCGTGCCGTTGGAAGCCTTGAATATGTGCGGATCCGTACGGTCAGATCAAGCCATTACTGTACTGTACAGCGTCCTATCCATAAAAAGTCCCAAGAGGAAAAGAAGGTTTACCCTATGATACGGAGTAGTTGAGGATCAGTCCTAACCGACTGAACGTGAGATAAGGTCTCAATACATAGATGGGCCCATACGCCAGGACAGCTGTCAGTACTTTTGGATGATGCCAATCTGAGACTCCTTGGCAGATAAATCCCTGACCGCCACGCGGTGATGACTCCATAAGCTCCCAGCCCTGCAGTGATTATCACATACGTACTCCGTACAGTATCAGTATCAGGATAAAGCTGAGAACCAGACACAGTGGAGTAATGCATCATCTTATCCCATCCATTGGCTTGCCATGATTACATATGTAATGTGTCTTGCAATTGCGGATCAAACCTGGCGTAAGAACATCCAAGCAACCAGAAACTCCATGCCTCTAGAAACTCATTAAGTAAATGATAATAGTTAATTAACTGTTAGTATTATTGAGAAAGCACGTTCTATTGATAAGGTTTGCGATCTCTCTATAGGATCCGTCCTGTAGAATCCAGGCCGTCTGGCACCAAGCCTTGATCAAGGCTATTCTCCGATGTTCTGGAAGATTGCTGGACCTGGCTTGGTGGCATCGCATCATCATCATCTCTTCTACCGTATCCTGCAGTAGTATGGAGTAGTAGCAGTAGTAATAATTTCCGGCCTTCGCTCAAACAGAACTGGTAAATACTAATAGACCGCAAAGAAGGGAGATGTAAATTAATGCTATCTCCGTACTGCCGTTATTGTAAACTGCAGTGTCCGTGTCAAGAGTCCTGACCCACATTTATTCTCCGCACTGCCAAATACCGGAGATATTACCAGTAATGGGCATCGTGGAAGATCCTTCTCGCTTATTGTTTTGACGGACTCTAACGGTCTAACCTGTTACCTCGGTGAGAACTCTCTTAATTGCCAGCTGGCTCTGGTGCTCTACGATTAGCAAGACAGTACTAAGCAGTGCATGCGCTGTACTGCAGGCGCCACTACGTAACTGTAGGGAGTACTCCGTACATACTAGTAACTTGCCTCAGTACTCCGTGGTCTCAAATGTCCTGTAGGCTGCAATTCCGTTCCTGTGACGGCTGTCTGAACTTATTTTTTTGATTGGACCAGCAACGGCATCAAATGTACGGAGTATTTGGTGGAAATCCAAATTCTGGCCCGAAGGGTTCCAGGATCCTTTCGCTTTGTTTATTTTCTGATTCTCGCGAGACTCAGGGGGATTCTGACTGACTTGCTTGCATCGGGCTA
Source organism: Evansstolkia leycettana (assembly GCA_000787455.1). Taxonomy (NCBI): domain Eukaryota; kingdom Fungi; phylum Ascomycota; class Eurotiomycetes; order Eurotiales; family Aspergillaceae; genus Evansstolkia; species Evansstolkia leycettana. The sequence continues at coordinate 53,948 of JSYV01000105.1, read as the reverse complement.
TTTCGGGTATAAACTTGTCCAAGCGACCAATTGAGCACCTGGTCCTTCTGAAACGGTTCTGAGTCTGCAACAATCCATACAGAGTACTACTACAGTACTACGTATGTAATGCAAGAGCAACCACTTCGCTTTGGCGGTGGGGAAAAGCACCTGAAAAGGGGCATTTGACGCCACCGAAAGTTTGAGCTGTCTTGCTGGTTGCCACGTGGTGAATCCTTCGATCAGTGATCACTAGCTGATACCTGGAAGGCTGGATCCAAGAGCTGAAAGCAAAAGGGGCAAATGGAAATTTCAGGGTGTACTCCATAGAAGACCAATGAATGATCAGGAGAGGAGCAAGCAGTTGAATTCCATTAATGCTCTGAGCGTGCGATGCTGTCTCCTCAGACTCCTTCTTTAGCAGTTTCCACCATGAAATAGAGCGTAAAGTTGCATCGAAGTATCTTTTAGAAGCCAGGAGAAGAGTCATAGATAGCCCTGACAGCTAAGCGCTTTACGGAGTAAATGAGATGTATTATTTGTTATTTCTTTTTTCCCCCTTAATTGAAATTCGCTGTCTGGCTATCTCAAAAGGCCAACAACGCTAGAAGAGTCCTAGAAGGATTCTAGAAGGTGCTAAAAGGTTCCATGGGTCCACCTGAGACAATGTCGGAGGATAATTTAGTCCAACATCCTCGACGACTCCGTACCATTATTCATCAATCGTCCATCGTTGAAATGGAAAGCGAGTAAATAATAGTACCCCTGAAAATACGTAGTCTGTATGCTGTTTGACGATTTCTTGCTTTTTTTTTCTTCCCAACTGGGAGTGGTCCGTCTTTATCGCTCATTTCAGACGTACGGAGTACTCCGTTATTTGTACTCTGTACCAGACTCTCTTTACGTAGTTTTTATCGATGACCGAGATCGGCGTGAGAGAAGGGCTTTTCTCTACTACATTGAACTTCGTGGCGAGAAGCGGCAACTCAATCGTCTGCTGTATGTCGACGCAGCCAAAGGGCTAATGCAACTTACCAGAAACGGAGAAAGAATCTATGAGGGATCGCGTAACAATGGATATCGTCAGAACTCAATTGAAGGTCACATGCCAAGACTGCTGATCCGTCATATTTGACTGGCCCGGGTATCATTTCATGACGGATGGTTTGGGATGGTCTTTTGAGCTGGCTTTGTACGGACATCGTGTACTCCGAACTCCGTACCCTTGCTACTTCAGGATTAGCCCAATTGGGTCTCGGGTTTTTCTTCGACCGAGACGATCATCTGACTCTGCCTTTGCCCGGAAGTACTACTCACTTGCATGTATGATATGTAGTAATGCCTTACCATGACAGAACAATATTAATGTTATTCTCTGGAGACTCCTTGATAAATGGAACTCACGACTCTGTGGCTCGACAGAATCCGATCTTGTACTGACGTGGACACCTGTCATCCAAACTTCCAAAGCGAAAGCAGAGCCAGTTTGAAGAAAGCCCAAAATGGCCTTAGTATGTCACTAGCAAGGCTCTTGCTAAATATTGTGGAGCCTATGAATTCTCAAATGACGCATCAATGCCTCCAACTCCCAGTGTTTTTTCCCCCGAACTTCCTCCTCTGTTCTCCAACAGGATTTGGGGTAAGTGGTCTCCCCACACTGCACGGGGTTTGAATATTTCGAAGGAAGTACGGAGTAGATCTGTAGAAGAAATAGCAGCCTGCTACGTACTTGCCAGACAGTATATCGGAAAATGATGATCACAAGGCCAGGCCATCTTGTCTTGATAATACATTTCTAGGAGGCCTGCAGTACTCATCGCTAATGTGACATTTTTGCTGTAGTCCAGGAGCATACCGAAAGGCGACCCCCTGCGTTCTGTCTGGGTCTGGATGCAGAAGTATGTTGCACGGAAAGTCCTGCCGTCCATCCTTGCGCGAGGATAATGGAGCCTCGAGAGATTCATTGCTCTCCCGAGTTTCTTTGTCTTGGAGTCTCGAACACACCTTTGAGTTGCGAGAACGGCCCAGACGAGAAAAGCTTAGGCGATGCCGTGTCATCTTACGAAGTAGTTACATCATAATCGAGCAAGAGGTCAAACATCATCTAATGGATATATGGCGTTTATTGAAATCTTACATTCATCACAGTAAACCAAATTAAGCCACTGTGTCCTAAGAAGCTTCGATGCTCTCGCCCTTAGGAAAGGGGCTCAAGTCCCTGAAGTGACTACAACAGTATGTACCGTACTGCACATTCGTGTAGTACAGTCACAGATGCTAGACACGACCATCATATTCATTGAATCCCTGGAAAGACTGCTAGCAGTTTGTGATACCGCCTCCATGTCTTTGCCCATGTGTTGTTGATCGTCACACCGACAAGACGCCGAATTTGAAATGATCCTATAGCTTGCAGTCGGTATGTATATACACTCCGTACTACGGAGTACGCTCTCGGCAATGATATTGGATATCGCAATATTAAACTTTCTTGAGGGATATCGACATCCCCCTTATCTGGTGTTGAGGAGCTGTGAAGCGCACCGCAAGCAGCACAGTAGCAGACACCGAAGCTCCTTCGATTGTTGAATAGGAAGGTCTCTAAGGACGAGAACTGATTAGTCGGATAAGTTACCAATATGCTCATTAGTAGTAAAAATTTTTTATCTTCTCCCCGGATATTCTCCGGGTTTCATTCCGAGTCCTCCGTGATCTTCTAGACTTTGCAATGTTGATCCCGGACGAACGGGTGAAGCTTTGATGGCTTGCTTTCGTTGATGCAGCAATGATCGACAATGATCTGCTTAGCAGGTCGGAGTATCGGTGGATGACTCGGCATTGAGAGTCTTTCTTCTGAGACCTGTTATGACACCAGCGATGGTGATAGAAAACCTGTGCATGAGACCACGCCACCTCATACTGGAGTCTTCCTCGTTCACGAAAAGGAGGTCACAACCAGTACGTAAATTCGAAACGATGATTCGCGTCGCACAGCATCGTTCTATGTAACTGTTCCACGAAGCTACTGTACGGATTCGGGTGAATTGATCAGCCTGGCATATCAAGATCCAACCCCTGCCACAGAAAAGGGCAGTACACCAATACTGTGGTTATTGACCCCTTTCGGAGCAGTCTTTGTTGCAGGAATTCATGGGTTGAATATGAGGGGGACTCCTATCTGCTGAATAGCTCAAGTGCTACTCTGGTTGTTGCCCCCAACAAAGTGGTCCGCGGGTTGCATCTGAATGCCTTCTGATGTGTATCGAAGCATATGAAGAAGATTACTCAAACAAGTCGAGCACTGATTGAAGCCAATGTAGATATCAGGTTGTTGAGCTCTGTAGGCGCAGGGACCTCAGACAGTAATACGTCTCAGATTTCCCAGATACTGATTCATAGTGAGAATGTTGATGAGTGCTCCCTTATTCATTCGCATGACCATTAATATACATGTTCATGATATCACCAGACCATTGAGCCCAAGTTGCAGAGAAAGAGAACGAGAATGGAAACTATCTCTGTGCTCCCCAACCTCTCAATCGCATACCCTCTTCGATGGCTGTCCAGATACCCTCGACGACTTCCCGATCACGCCAACGTCCGGCTCCATTGACTCCACCTTTTTCGTCCCATCGCTCCACGGCGAAGCTCTGGACACCACGACCCCAGCCTTTGACTTCGCGAGGGATATCCTCACCCCGCCACCCGACGTAGATACCGGTTGCATGCTTGAACAGCTCCGGCGGGGAAGACCATTTGTACGACTTGAACTGCCATGTCTGGCCCGTTGTGAAAACGGCAACGAGACGCTGCCAGTAATCCGGTTTGAAGTTGACTGTGCTATCGACGAGATAAAATTTGGTTGGTTTTCTGGGCACGTTCTGCGAGCCTATCGGCCCTGCTGCGGCCCGCGAAGGATCTGCGAATATGCGAAGCGGGCGTTCCATTTGAAGGATGTTCGGAGCGTCCGATTGCGCGAGAGTCGGGTGATCTGGAGGTACGAAAACTCCGTCTTGTAGGAATGATTTGACGTTCGACATGCGGATGAGCGAAGATGCGGAGGGAGAGAGAAGGATTATAGGATCTGGGCGTTTTGATGCAGAGGCCGAGACACCTGGTTTTCTGGACAGGGAGAGACCGGCTGACGGGGCTGGTAAAACGGGCTGCTTGCTGCCTGGTTTAGCACCTGGGGGTAATTGGCCTTGTCGTGGTCGATTGCGTCCAAGGAAGCTTTCTGCTATTTTCCGGACATGCGAGAAATCCTGTGGTAGATGTGATCAGAATCCTATTGCCCGAAGAGCAAGCGTGCGTCTCAGGCAAATTAGAGGCCTACCGTTGGCTTGATCCCTCGCAAAACGCTATTCCGATCCCCCATCTTCCTCTCGCCATTGTAAATCTCTTGTAGTCTGGGATCAATGAGCTTCGGAGTCCGCCCAGGCTGTGCGCCAGCGGTCGGTACAACGCCTCCGGGTGCACCACTTGGGACTGTAGGCACACCACCAGCAGCTCCCGACGCGATGCTTGCAGATGTTTGTGCTTGAGCAGCGACGGCTGCGGCACCTTCTAGCGGCTTGATGTATTCGCTTTCATCGGAAGCACCCTCGAGCCAAGTGATGAGATCCAATCGCTCGACGAAGACCAAATTGTGAACTTTCTCTTCTTCTTCCCCTTCCTTGCGCTCCTTCTGCTTCAGTTTCTCATTCAATTCCTGCGCTGAGGCAATGTACTCTGGAATCGCGACATCTTTCTTTTGCCAGGCGAAGAAGATACTGCGCAAATCAATGGGTGCATCGACGGAGGCGGAGACGAAACGCGTCGGGGTGGTTAACGGTATTGACTGTGGTATTGGCTGTTTGAAGTATAAATGTGTTGCCTGGGCGAGATCGTCTGTTGCATTCTGGTCTGGGAGATCTGAGGATGTCGTCGGTGTAGGAAGACTGCCAGCTGCGATGGCACGGCGGAGGGAAAGAAGGGGATCCTGCAGTGCAGGGTCAATGGTGGCCATGATGGCAGTCAGTCACAAGAGGAAGTAACAGGAGCAGTCGGCGACCGTTATATCTCGCAGAATATCCCCTTCAGTGATCTGTGCAGGTTGGGCAGTGTTCGAGGCGTGATGCCGAGCTGTCGAACTATCATATCTCTCGAGAGCAGATGGAAGCCCTTAAGAGATAGCTGCACGTGATCTGGAGATGCCTATCAGTAGGATCACCAAAAATTGTCTTGCCAACGCTATATTTCTCGAACACATTAATTTACCTTCAAATTCAGAAATGTAATGGTTACTACTGTTATAATCACTAACATTGTCAAGGAAACCTACATTCTCTTGTGACGTTGTTTCCCAAAGGGAGAAAATCGAATTCACTTCACTGGTAAGCGCCTTGGGACGGCCATACATATTCGCTCATTCAAGTAGCGATGCTTTCGGGCAATCTCCAGTATTTCCATGTTAAAGTCGGTTGTGGATGAGACAAATTCGAGTATGGAACTACTCCATGGCAGGTGCACAATAAGATGACGTGTCACGGAGGTTCTGGTACATTAATGATGCTATCGGCAGAACGAAGGATACTGGTGCTGGTTTATCTCATCGCAGCGGGTGAGTTCGGCAAATGGTGTTGTCATAATACATCTAAATATCTTATGATACATTTATAACGGGAAGGGACCTTCTCATATCGAAACGTTGGGCTGATACGCCAAAAGACACATCTGACTGTCCAGGGGAACAGCAAGCCGTCTATATCCGTATCCTCCACGACAAGGATATGGACAATATCAAGCGATGATCTCTTGGACGAAATCAGATCATCCATCACGCCACCATTTCCCAAGCGAGCCTCCCGACCCAACCATTTCAACCACCTCCTCGAAGCTAACTTCCACGCGGAACATCCGACCATCAGTGCTGCCGCTTCCTCCTCCAACAGGAACAACGAGTCCCCAACTCACGAGCTTCTCCCAAGCTTCCCGAGCTACGTCTCGGCCCCAAACGCGGCCTGGCGTGGCGGCAGCACCACCCGCCGATGCTGATATCTTTGCAGACGTAAGAAGCCGGACATACTCTGCGTACGCTGCTGGGAAGGACAGAGCAAGCGGTGCAAGGCCCTGAGGATGAGCTGCATCGACGCCAGGATCATACAAAGCAGTGAGGCGAGTCGCAGCCAGTAAAAGCGACAATGGAAGAGAAGACGAGCTTGATGACATTGTCGTTGATGTCGAGAAGGGAAGGGGAGCTGGGTCTGGGCAGGACAAAGACTGGTCCTTGAATGAGTTTGCCGTGGGAATCTGTGGAAGCAATTCATCTTCGTCGGGGCTAGAATGAGTGCTGAGGTGCAGCTCTGATATTGGGATCAATGCACTCGTAAAGAACTCTTTGACACATTTTGTCTGGTGATATATTCTCTGGAGGTGGGACTGAAAATTTACATCGCTCCACAGACTCTGCCATGCGTCGTTAGCGCTTTGAACAGCATAGAAGCGTACGTGAGCTGGTAAGACGGCGTTTTGGAGGTCGAGAGTACCAGTGGAAATAACCAACGGACAACGATCGAGACGGACAGAGATGCCGAAACGAAGACTAGAAAAAAAAATCCATACCTTCAAGTAATCCCTCCAAGCATCTAGCAGGGTCCTCCAATTCTCAGACTTCATGACAGAGTTCTCCTTGTTATCGAGTCTAGCAAGTTCTGAGATTTCAGAATCCTCCAGATCTAGACCGGCAAGGCATATATCCGAGAATGTCTCAAAGGTCTTCGGTAGTGGAAAGAAAACATATCTATGACTGAATCGACTCTTGACACGCTTTTCGAGCATCTCAGTCACATCAACTTTCGTTGTCAGTCCTATAACTGCAATGGGAGCCTTTCGCGCCTGCGCGATGTCAAATAAGTTGTATAGTAAAGTCTGTCGCGGATGAGATGCGAATAGATCAAACTCATCCAGAATGATGACAACGGACTTCGCAGCTGTCATCGTTTCTGCATTATCAGAAGGACCAAACAATTCCTCTGGATGCGATAGGAGAGCCAGAAGCGTTGCCATCGTATCTGCATAGCTGCTCACTTTTGCTGCTTCATCTTCCGTGTTCATCTCGCGGCCGAGCTGGCGCCACATTTCCCGTAGAGCAAGTCGGTCGTCCGTATGCAGAAAACCGTTGAGACGGATGACGTGAAAGTCATTTTTGTGCTCTTGTGCCAAGGATGAGATAACAGACTCAATCAAGGCAGTTTTACCACTTCCCCTGGACCCTAGAAGCAGCATCGAATTTCCCTCCCCAACAGTAACCGTCTGCTCGACGAGTTGATGAACCTTCTGGTATTCCGCTTGTAGTCCCTTTATTGGAATACGCCTCTTACCGGTAAGCTTCTCAAGGATAACTTTGGTTAGAATCCTCAGCTCGTCACGAAGCGTGCTTTGACACAAGTTCTGAAGACGCTCAGCATATTCGGGCAGAGCGTCCATCGTCACTGCAGCACTATCTCCGCCCTCTAACTCGTTCCGAAGGAGATCCTGCTGCAATTGCATTGCGACTAGATCATCCACGCCTTCCTGTAGATCTCCCGCAACAGGAGATTGTTGCCCATTTTCCATGTCTCCAACAGATTCTCTATTACTTGTCGCGTCAGCTGTGGTGAGCCTTACGGAGTTTCTCTTCGATCTCGCTCTTGTCACGGAGCCCGTTGAGCTCGTCTCCAGAGAATGAGGTACATTTCCATCGGCTTCATGGATCTCTGTGGTCCGTCTGGATCTCTGCGTAACTCTCGTTGAGCGGCTCCCTTTCGAAGGCGTTCCCGTGGCCTTTCTCGTGGACAGTGGCGTCGCAGCGACTTCGTCCTCATATTTCTTTGGAGGTCTACGCTGCCGCGTACTCGATCGCAAGCCAGTCCTGCTAGGAGTGGGTGTTCCGTTGTCATCTTTAGAATTCTCATTCAATGTTTCCTCTTCAGCTGCTTCGTCAGCACCTCGCAATGATCGCCGATGCGATTGCTTGGTCGCTGACCCCGAGGTCTTTGTGTCCTCATCACTGCGGCTTGGTGTGGTAAGGTCTTGTTCCTTCCCTCGACCAGGTCCTGTTGGTGACGACGGGATTGAGAAAACGTCCTCCTCAGCATCACGCATTGTCTCATCCCCATCGCTGTCCACCTTACGGACATCCGACACTTTCCGTCTTTTGACAGCTCGCGGGTCGATCATACTGATGTCAATCTTGCAGTCACGATGTCAATTCGGAACAAAAAAAGCTGTCGAGCAGAGCCGAAAGGTCGTGCTTAGGCCAGGTTGTGCGTGATGTCGAAGATTTCCGGGCTATTTGACCAATGTCCCTTCAATAGTAACCAGCGCGCAAAGAGTGTAAATAGCAGGCGACAAGAGACGATTCCACTGAGACTCGAGAAAATATGTTGTATTATGGTTAAAGTTGTGTAACGAGGGACAGCTGCAGGGCGAATCGAGCAGTGTGGAAATCGAGTCTCTCTGTGAAAGAGAGGCCAAGCAGAGAAGGGAAATGAAGAACGTTCAATTCAACTGATTGAAAGCTTTGAACAATATTGATGGCGGTTGCTTTGCCTAGAAAAAGGTGGCGTACCTGTGGAGTGCCTACACAATTGACGCCAGAATGTCAGGCTGCACTGGTGTTGCTCAATTGCAGCGATAGCCCGACGCGCGACGCGTGGTCAGGTGAATCCTTTCTTCGTTCTTCCCCTTAAACAATCTTAGATGCAATTGTCTTCTACTTCCAACTACGTAACTCTATGCAAGAGTTGAGGGATCGAAATGATAAACCTTAACTCATTCAGAAAGACATATTCAGACTTTCAATGCAACCAGTATTAAAACTCAAACAATGATCTCAAAGACATGCAAAGAGCATCGGTGAGCCGCGGATCAGCCGAGGTTGCGGGGAGATCGCGCAGTGTGGACTACTTATCTTTAGCCGGTACAAACCAAGGCTTGGAGTTTACTTATCAGGTTTGCTAGATTATGCTATAAACTTACTCACAGCTTCTGTTCTCGCGTGTATCTATCTCACAAAGTCGTTGGCTGTGCTGCTTTCGATCATCTACTTAACAGTGCCGAGGTGCCAACACTTCCCCGCTTGAAACATGCCATCCGCAAGAATTCGCGGTCCCGCGAGAGAGCTGGACGAGTTCGAAGAAAAAGTCTACACATACTTTAGTCGAATGGATTGGGGGAAGAAGAATGAGGTTTGACTCTCATCTCTCTTTCTCTCCGCAAGCAGGCCATAGGTCCAAATCCGATACAGCTCCGCTGTACGTATATACCGAAGACTAACCACATAATATCGGAAAAGCACTGGGGAATCGACGCCAACCGCTGTAACCTGCGCTTTGAATACGCAACCAAATCGCCCATCCCGCGCGTTTCATATACGTTGACAGTTTCACCAGACCTGTGCAATTACCTGGGCAACCTCCATGGCGGCTGCGCTGCAACTTTAATTGACATCCTCTCGACAACGATCCTCCTGGGAGTGTCACGACCAGGCCAGTTCCAATTGGGTGGTGTCAGTCGCAACCTCAGGACCACCTACTTGCGGCCGATTCCGAAGGATACGGAGATCCGCTTAGTGACGGAGCTGGTACATGCGGGAAGACGGTTGGCGTTGCTGAGGTCGGAGATTTCCAGAGTGGATAATGGGCAAGTATGTGTTGTTGGGGAGCATGAGAAGGCCAATACAGATCCTGAGACAAGTCGGAAGATTTGATGGTGGATGTATATATTTATGGTTTCAGAAAGAAAGCGTATATACATATCCATGTACCGAAAGACAGGGACAATAAAGAGTAGCGTTACTCCTGTTTGACTCGAGTTTGCAACTGATGAACACTTACTGTGAATCGCCAGTCGATAACACGAACGAAGCTGTACATTAGATAACAGAAACGAAGGACGACAACTCCTTGCGCCAACAGGGCGGTATTAGGTTAATTCCACTGGGTCAGACGTCCGCCTTTCAATGTTGGCTGCTACAATAAGGGCCGTGCCTGCTCGGCTAACACGCTATGATTCAAAGCTCTCAACGAATTTGAGCAATAGACAGGAGCGGAATAAGCATGTCCAAGAAAACGAGTTGAAATAAAAGCAAGCAGCTTCTAAGCGACATATAGTACCGGGGTTGCATGTTGTTTTGTTAAACACAATGTGCTTATTCCTGAGCCAGTGTCTGACCTTCCCGGAGTCCTTCGACAACCAATTCCTCGCCCGTGGCACGTCGGTAAATGTCGCGCACATCATCTGAGTGGAGGTTAGCGATTTGAATTCCGCGATTTTAGTCTTATATTCCAGCCTGTCTTACCAGTTGTGGTCTCGAAATGTGATGTGGCGTCGTAGCTCTTCGAAATGAAGATATTGTCCTTCTCGCCGCTCTCGATAGGCTCATAGAGGGGGATCGGAGGGCCCATAAATTTCTCCTCAATGGCACCAAGGCGCTCGAATCCAGGCTCAAGCTCCAGGTGGTGGTTGGCATCAGTCTCAGCGATCGTCGAGACGATGGCGATGTAATAGCCCTTGGGACAGACGTTGTGTGCTGAGGAGACCATGGCAACGTAGATATCTACTCACATCAGCAACATGTTCCACTGCATTGCTCCAAGACATCCAAAACTCACCGTGCTTTCTTCCGACCTGAGACTGGGGGATGATTAATTGCAGCGAGTCGCTGCCATCAGTCTTATCAATGGGGTGCTTCAGGATGCAGATCGCCTTCAGAAGATAGCCCGTAACCCTGACCTTGTCAGGGAAGTAAGAGGGATCCGCAATGATCTTCTTCGCCTTGGTCTGGAAGTGCATGGCTTCGCCGTTGTCACGGTCCTTCATGGTTGCCTTGATTCCAGAGACCTTTCCGTTCTCGTAGAGCACCTCATCAATGTTGGTGTTGAGCATGTATGTACCGCCATAGATAGCAGATAGACGAGCAAAACCCTGGGGAAGTTCACCGAGTCCGTACAGAGGATAGATATAGGGTGACTTTCCGTACCGAGCCATCGAGTTCACGTATAGGCGAATACGATGGATGGTCTCAATGGCCATTCCCGGCTTGGTAATGTATTCGTCCGTTTGGTACAGGGCCATGGAGTGGCCAACAAAATCCCGAGTGTTGGGTTCCAAGCCGAACTTGTCGTAGATTTCCTTGACCGTACACTGAGCGATATTCAGACCTGGGCGGGGGTTAGCACGCAGGGCAGTATAACACAAAGCTACATCTTAGGAACTGACCCTGATGAGTAGATGGGTCCTCCTCCTTGAATTCCCCAACCCACTCCAAGAATTTCTTAGCTCTCCTCTTCTCGAAAAGTCCCATCAAAGACGAGCGCAGAGCTTCATTAGCGTCTGAGGGGACCTTTGCCACGGTGGCCTTGGGTCCTTTGCCTTGTTGAACATAGCTTCCAGCAATTTGCTTGAACTCCAAGTATCTCGTGACATCGGTGGAAACGAGGATGTTAGTCAACTCGCCGTTGGCCATCAGCAGCTTGGGAACCAGGTCAATGTTCCAGTCATTTGCTCGTCCGTACTTCTTCCATGGCTCCTCTCCAGGGCGAACATTGCCATATTTCTTGAAAAGCTGCGCAAGGATTAGTAAGGACAAACACAAATGAATCAATCGCACTGACCGTCTCGAGGTTGACAGACGCGGCCTCACTAAGTTGAAGAAGTAATGTCAGTCTCAGGCCCATGCCAGCGAAGGCGCTGCGATACTTACCCGCCGTAGTGATCATTGCGATCGATGTGAAGCACCTTGTTTCCCTTAACACTAAGAACACTGTTGACGCTTAATAAACCATCTGAAATCCAATGTCGAAAGCTGCTGGTCGATGCTTACCCGGAAAGCACACACTCCGTCAAGCCTATTAGTGATGTTAGCACTTGGGGGTCAAGAGCTCAAATAGCGGGGTAGCTCATACCAGTGCCGAGCACGACGACATCGTATTCGGGAGCAATCTCGTCCATGATTGTATATGCGGTATAAGTGGATAGATCAGAAGAGAATGAGGTCACACAGCATTCAAGAGAGAGAATATTAAAGGAGGAGGGGCTGGATTCGACGGAGGAGTAACTACGGAGTACTATTATTGATTATTGATGGCGGTGAGAGCTGTACTGTTGCTCCTGTAGGGAGGCAGCAGGTTTCTGGGCCCGCTGCGAGTGAGGGCACCAACCAAGGAGACTGAACGACAAGATCCACACAAATAGATGTCACGACTATATTAAGCCTTGAAACCTTAGGGCTCCTGAGAAGAGGAAGTCCGAAATCCATCCAAGGGGTTCTTGTTATTTTATCTCTCCTATCCATTGACCCGGAGTACAAATCGGCTGACGTATAGATTCATTCTTCAAACGCTTTGGAAGGTTGTAGCAAGCTTTAGTTGCCCAACGAATCTAGATAATCTCGGATCAACATCACACTCATTCAGGAGTCGTATTCGTCCAGAATTTAAATTCTATTTGCTCGACTAATCAACATGCCTAACCTTTGTGCCAGTTGTAATACATGACAATAAAAGTACATTTAGAACGATCGTTCCGAAGAAGAGAAATCAAACGAACTAACAATCCTTGACCACATCAGAGATTTTATTTCAACTCTTCGAAATTTTCCTCTTCAGCCTCAGACCTATAACCCTCTGGCCGATAACCCTTGTCAAAAAGTCTCCGCGCTTCTTCCCAAGCATACCATCGCTCTCTGAGGACGTGCTTGATGCTCTTCTGAGTAACTCGAATCTAGAAAACGCGACGCTTCAGTAAAGGAAACCTTCATATAAGGACTGCAAACAAACGGATAGAGACCCATGTCACCAGGCTGGATGAAAACCTCCAACAGTGATGGTTCACAAGGCGAGGGTGCAAAGATGAAGACATAGCAAGAATGTAAGATCTGAAACTTACAGCTCTATCACGAGCGTTTAATTCGTACTCTCCATAACCGGCCTTCAGTCTTTTCCTCTCCAATTGGGATGTGGCTATGCGATTGCGCTCTTTAACACAAACCCACCAAAGGCAGTGGAGATCCTCCCAGGATTTATCGCGAAGTTCTTGAATGGACCATGGGCGTCCTAAATCGTCCATCAGCAAGCCCACCTCCATGAATTATGAGATCCTTCAAATCACTGACCATGAGCATCGTCGTATTCCGGTGTAGACAACGCCTGTCTGTCCTTAGGAAAGAATCCCCAGAGACCGTGATTCGGGGTAGGGTTTCGTCGCTCAATCGCATCAGGCGAAACAGGCTTCGGCAAAGGGTACTTGGAAACGCCCAAGGGAAACCTGGGGCCAGTCCGGTGAATGGCAGAAACTCCACGACTTTTGTTCAAATCACGCCCGGAGCCAGCAGCCCAGGCGGTGGAAGAAAAGTTCGAACATTGATTCGGCGACCTAATCAGGGAGAAATGGAGCGACGGTGCGAGATATGGCGGGGGTAAATCGACCAGCGGTATGGCTCCATGTTGGCGAGCAAGCCGTACGACCGACTGTCGATGCATTGTGGAGGTGGTCTGAACAGACAGTCGGGAGTGGACAGTCATTCAGATACCTTTTTTTGCAGCGACAATTGAAACTCCAGCGCTAGCGTCCGCAGGTGGACCTTGCATACTCTCACGTGACTCCAAGCACTCCGCCTTGTCTCCCGTAAGTAGCATAGCAGCGGAGAGTCTCTAAAGCAGTGCCGCATGATTCTTGTGATCGATAGTGATCTTCTGCAGTCACTGATGCTTGCAATTCCGCACTCTTGAACTTGTTCCTAAAATATCGTCAGATCCAGCAAGCTTCTGAAAACTGTTCCAGGCCAGCTTACTGAAGCTGATCGCAGCATTATGAATAGGACAGGTTTGTCCAGTTCCTTTTACCATAAAGCTCTGCTTTTGTCCCTCTCTACAGCCGCAACAAGACCAGTGATCCGGGCTCTTTAGCCCTTGATATCATAAAGCTGTGATGCCATTGGTTATTTGAAAGGAAAATCCCCTGTCAGATGTTTCAATTGTAAAGAACTTGCACAGGTGGCTTTCAACTCTATGACCTGGACGTCTTGAACTGCTGCGCGGCGAACTTCTTGCACCTTCAAAATACAGGCGTGCCAAATCTCGAGCCGCCATAAATTTGGGAGCGCTCCGCTGACAACTCTCGCGACTGACTAGGACCCGGTCCGCAACCTCTAAGAGGCATCTCTGCGTTTCCCACCCAACAACAAGCTCGAAATGCGACATTAGCCTCGGCGCGTTTACCAAACGGAAAGCTTGGTATGATCAGATCAAGCTTAATTCGAGTTTCGTTGACTGGCAAAAATTATTGGAAGCTAATGCTTGAGCGACTGTGAGCAGGAGGCAACGGTGCCAACTGGAATTTCAACATACCTATGAGCGGGACGCCTGGTCTTCAAACGAGCCAACAGCGCGGTGTCGGAGGAATGGGGACTTTTGCGCAAAGCGCTGGTGGCTCTCAACCTGGTACTCCGCTGGATCTCTCGTGAGTGATTGCCTTTGGATTGAACACCTGAATTGTCCATCTTGCCGCTATTCGCCATTATATCTCAAGTTGGAGTCTGTTTCGCTGAGAATGCCCTTGTTCTTCTTTTAGAGAATTTCCCTCGTTATCAGGAGCACCACAGCAATCTCAGTCCCAAAATCCGGGCCAGTTGGTGTGGGCAAATGCCAGTCAGCGCGGCTCACAGCAGACGCCAGTACAAAGACAGCAACACCCTCCTACGTCCCAAGCACCATCACGCGCATCTCAACCTCAACCTCATCTCCCTCGACAACAATCTCAACCCTCCAACGACGATGTTTTCCCCTCCGGAGCTCAGCTCGCAAACCGTTTGGACGACTTCCGGAATACTGGGCAAGGAATCAGTGGCCAGCTAGGAGATGGCGGTCAACCACAGACTGGCAATATTGAAGAGTTTCCGCCTCTCGGACGGAATGTTCACGCGGATCTTAACCCGGATCGTAGAGGATCTTTGATGCAAAATGCAGGGTTCGGTAGCTTTAACACTGGCCTTGGATTTCCTGGTTCGAATCAAACACAGTCTACGCAGAGTCGTAATATGATGGCGGCTTCTATCAACGGACAAGACACTACACGGATGATGTCGCCTGCTAATGCAGGGTCGGGCGGTATGTGAATTGGTCGAAGAATCCTGAAGAAATTTGGAAAAGTCAGACGATTGATCTCACTGTCCAGGCATTTCGACGTCGCGATCACCGGTCAATCAAGGGTCCAATGGTGTTCTTGGACAAGATAAAGAGGTAATAAGATCAGTGCAATTCGGTGCAGTTACTCAATACTCATGCCTATGTATTCCCAGGATATGAATAACGTTCTCATGGCGTCTCAGCGTGGAGTACGACCTGAGACATTTGCAGAACAACAGCCAGGCCAGGCTCAACTGCAGCAGATCCAGCAAAGGACGCAGCAAAGTGGTGCCGCTGGCGATGCGCAAGAGTCTTCTGGAGCAACTCAAAGCACTGAGCAACCACCACTCTCCCAGATGAGTGAGCTAGATCGATTTGGACTGGCAGGTTTACTACGTATGATCCACAGCGACAGCCCCGATGTTGCGAGTCTTGCGGTTGGCCAGGATCTTATGACACTGGGCTTGGATTTAAATCAACCAGAGTATGCAACCATGCCGCAGAGGAGCGTTTTGATCTTCAGTTTGCTGATCTGCTTTCTAGGCCTCTGCACACGTCTTTTGCGTCGCCGTTCATATCCACCATGTCGGCCATGCCTCTAGAACAAGACTTCGCTCTTCCGTCCTGCTACAATGTTGCCAACATTCAGCCCCTCCAATCTCGTATTCCAAGCTTCAGCGACGAGACACTTTTCTACATCTTCTATAGCATGCCTCGGGATATCGTGCAAGAACTTGTGGCTGAGGAACTTATGGGTCGCAAATGGCGATATCACAAGATTGAACGATGTTGGCTAACTCGCGACGAAACATACCCTGGTCCTGTTGATGTTGAGCGGGGCGTAAGCGAACGCGGTGTCTATCTTCTATGGGATCCTGCTAGTTGGAAGAAGGTTCGGGTATGTGGCGAAAGGATTTCCTGACCATCGCCAAATATCGAGGACGATGCTAACTTGATTGGAAATCTAGCGCGAGTTTATTCTTCGATATGAAGATTTGGACAACAGGCTTGATCCCAATAGGGGCATTACGCGGGCAGTTGGATTCCCACAGCATGCTTCATGAATTTTTCTGATGCGGACATAAACTGGATCTTAGGGCGTTGGGTTGATTGCGAGTTTCTGCGCTGGTGTTCAGGTATTGCCTAGAGGAGCAGTACTGCGCACAAACAGAGCGCTTTGCATGTCGACTGGGCTGTATGGGATTCCAGGATACAAACACCGAATTCGATGACTCAATGACCTTCTCAGACCACATGTTCCTTTACTAGGAATACCCCCTATGCCTGTGAAAACTCGACTAATGTAGGATTCAAACTTGTAGAATACTCTGGCACTGCGCTTCATTGAAACGTGCAAACATGAAATCTCAGAATTATCGGAGACATCTTTGCTAACCTGCGGGAACTTGCGTCTTTAATTGACCGAGGAAGTACGGGAAGGCATCATCTAGCATACTTTACGACCCGTAGCAAGAATAGCTACCCAGTCCATAGGGATCTGTCCCTCCTCCCCTCCGTATTTCTCTTGAAGACACCTCAACAACGCAGGCATGATCTGGGCCTCGCTCCGTTTATGCTGCTCCTCCGTCCACCATTTCTTCGTTACGACGGGCATCATGAGCTTGATCATGTCGAAGAAGTCCTGTACGCTAAGCGACACGGACTTTGAGACGGCTCGGACTTGGACGTCCTCGAATCCGCGCTGCTTGAGCTGAGTCTCAACCCAGGAATCTTGATTCCAATGTCCGTTTCCCATTGAAGCTAGGAATTCATCATTGCTTGGAAAGCGGAGATTTTCTCCTGGCATGCTTTCGAGGGCGGATTTGACGATTGGGACCCATCCGGCTATTGGTAGTCAGTATCAAGGAAATTTCATGAATGGATATAGCTGGTGTGATGATCACAAAACGGTACTCACTTTTCTGCCATGTTGAGATGGCAAGTGTTCCTCCTGGCCGGAGAATTCTCAAGCATTCTGAACAAGTCATGTTAGGACTTGATGTTCCTATTACTGAGGAACAACAAATATCAGACTCACCGTCAAGAGCAGCCATAGAGTCAGGTACGGCCATAAGAGCTACGCAAAGTTCAAGTTCTCAGCTATCTTCCTTCACCGCATGAATTATTTCCAACATGACTCACCAAAAGCCGCAAACACATGCGTATAATGCGCGTCAGGAAGACCAGTCTTCTGCGCGTCGACAATCCTCGTCTCGGCATTTCCCCATTCCTCGTCCTGCATCCTGATCTTGGTGTATTTGAGCATCCCCTCAGATATATCGCCGCAGGTTAAGTGCCACGTATTCTTTGCATCGTCCTCCACGAGACCGTTGAGGGTCCTGGAGATGATACCGGTTCCACATGCGTTGTCGAAAATGATCAAAGGTCTTTGGCTGGAATGAGCCACGCCGGACTGGTTGATCAGGTCCAAGGCATACGGTCCAGTTACTGTCTCCCCAATTCGATATTGGGCAGCGAATTTGTCTTCTTTGAACATTTTGTTGAGATCTTGTGCTGCAGACATGGTTGATGGAAGAGAGTGCTCCGATACCATTTAAGATAAATGATCTATCGGTGCTGCGAAGGCAATGTAAGGTAGCTCTTGGAAATGTATGAAGAATGGAGATTCAGTTATCGAAAGTTCACATTTCTTAACTCCATGGAGGTATTTATGCCTTTATCTGAGCTTTGCGGCTGAAGAAAGACTGGTCAAGACATCTGACAGAGGACCATAAAAAGTGTCCGAGATGTCTCCGCAGAAGGATACATTCCAAGTCCTGGTGGAATAAATACCCAAAAAGGGAATTCAAACGGATCGATGACATGATCTTTAGGCTTGTGATTATGAATGCAATCTATTCGACAAATCTCATCCATATATTACCGAATGTGAACGTGAACAGGTTCTAAGGGTCTTTGCAACTTGCTCTGCATGACCTGGTCGAAATGGTTCCTCGGAGGCGGTCACTTGCTATTGAATCGAGGTCCATAAAAGAATCTTGATTATGGCTCAATTGGCCAAGAGCCATAAAATAGAAAGAGTCAGGTCTTCTGGCGCTTTCAAGCCGGAGTGGTAGGTAGGATTTCGATCTATGATGAGTTGGTGGTAGTTCATATACTCTGTAGTTGGTGAGGCCAAGGCGGCCTGAGGCGTCAACTGGGTACGTGCACGGTGCACGTGAGACGGTCCCCTTGTGAAGCGTTGCTGGCTAACTTAACTACCTATTCGATGACTAAGCAAAGGTCGGACCGGGCATCGACAGGGACTGGTCGATTCCTGCGCTAACACCCCTCAGGGCTGATTATGTCATCCATTGAGCCGCCAGTCCTGAAACAGGCAAACCGTAAACACGGACTTAATGGAAGTTCAAAACACCGCGCCCGCGGAAAGGAATAAATCCACAATCGCACGGCTATCCAAGCAAACGCTTCCCAACATTTCCGACTCATGTGCTCAGGCAGCTAGGGCAACGGCGTTTATCTGGAGTTGCAATTATGAGGATCGTCGAAATAGTCATCGACGTAAGTCGCGGTGATTTAGAGCGGTTGGGATCAGGGGTTCAGGGAACTAATCGAGAATTCACAGGGCTTCAAATCGTACGCCGTGCGTACGGTCATCTCAGGATGGTATGCGAGTTCTATCCCCGTCCCGCAGTTGCTCTCCGAGGTTGATCTTCACCCCGCTTCGGACGGTAGGTGTACTGATGAATTCACAGGGACGAATCTTTCAACTCGATTACCGGCCTTAATGGCAGTGGTAAATCCAACATCCTTGATGCCATTTGTTTCGTCCTGGGTATTACCAACATGAGCACCGTTCGAGCGCAAAATTTGCAAGACCTCATCTACAAGCGCGGTCAGGCCGGTGTGACAAAGGCTAGCGTGACCATTGTCTTCGACAACCGAGACACCTCTAAATCGCCAATCGGTTTCGAAGAATATGCGACCATTTCTGTTACCCGGCAGATAGTCCTCGGCGGTACGAGCAAATATCTGATTAACGGCCATCGCGCGCAACAGCAGACCGTGCAGAACTTGTTCCAGAGCGTTCAATTGAATATCAACAATCCCAATTTCTTGATTATGCAGGGTCGAATCACCAAGGTTCTCAATATGAAGCCCGTGGAAATCTTGTCAATGATTGAGGAAGCCGCTGGTACGCGAATGTTCGAAGACAGGAGAGAGAAAGCGGTCAAGACAATGGCAAAGAAGGAACTGAAGCTGCGCGAGATTGAGGAGCTGCTGAAGGAAGAAATCGAACCGAAACTCGAGAAATTGAGAGCTGAAAAGCGTGCCTTCCTCGATTTCCAACAGACCCAGAACGACCTGGAGCGCTTGACTCGTTTGGTCGTCGCGCACGATTACGTGAGAAGTGGTGAGCGACTACGAGTGGCTGGGGAAGAATGCGAAAAAAAGAGACGCGAGCTACAAGCACTCGAGGACAACGCCGCCAAGTTGAAGAGTGAAATTGCACATTTAGAGGAGGACGTCAAGAGAGTCAAGGCGGCCCGCGACAAGGAACTACGAAAAGGAGGCAAATTTCAGGCTCTCGAAGACGACGTGAAAGCGCATTCGCATGAACTCGTTCGACTGGCGACCGTCTTTGACCTCAAGAACGCAAGTATTGCAGAAGAGAAGGAGAAGCGGAAGGGAATTCAAAAGACTGTTAGCGACCTTGAGAAAGTGCTCAAGGAGAAGAAGAATGTCTATGACAAGTTACAGGCAGAGTTTGATGCCGCGAAGGCGCAACTTGACTCACAGACAGCCGAGGTAGAACAGAAGGAGGAGTTGCTCCAAACACTACAGACAGGTGTCGCATCCAAAGAAGGCCAGGAGAGTGGATACCAAGGGCAACTACAGGACGCTCGCAATCGCGCCAGTGCTGCTGCTACGGAACAAGAACAGGCGAAACTCAAGATAGCTCACTTGGAGAAGAGGATTAAAGAGGAAGAGCCGCGAGCGAAAAAGGCCAAGGAGCAGAATTCTGGCCTTTTGCGAGAGCTAGAGGGCCTGAAATCACAAGCAAAGAAGCTCGAGGCAGAGCTTACCAGGCAGGGATTCGAGCCCGGTAAAGAGGAGCAAATCTACCAGGAACAGGCTGGTTTACAGAAGGATATCCGAGAGCTTCGTGAACGAGCCGACGCACTGAAGAGAAAGGTGGCGAACATCGACTTCAATTATGCAGACCCACATCCAAACTTCGATCGCTCAAAGGTGAAGGGCTTGGTCGCTCAGCTGTTTGCAGTAGATAAGGACAAGCTCTCCGCAGCGACAGCCCTGGAGATCTGTGCGGGTGGTCGTCTGTACAACGTTGTTGTCGATACTGCAGAGACTGGTACGCAGCTCCTGCAGAACGGAAAATTGCGGAAACGCGTGACAATCATCCCCTTGAACAAGATATCCGCCTTCACAGCATCCGCAGAAAAGATCGGCGCAGCGAAAAATATCGCACCTGGAAAGGTAGATCTTGCGCTTTCGCTCATCGGATATGATGATGCAGTCTCTAGGGCAATGGAGTACGTATTCGGCAACACTCTGATCTGTCAAGATGCGGACACGGCCAAGAAAGTCACTTTCGATCCGTCTGTTCGTATGAAGAGTGTCACTCTTGATGGCGATGTTTACGACCCCTCCGGTACTCTGTCCGGTGGTAGCTCACCAAATTCAAGTGGTGTACTCGTCACCCTGCAGAAATTGAATGAGATCAACAAAGAGCTTCGGAGCAAGGAACGTCAATTGGCTTCCCTGGAAGAGACTATGAGAAAAGAAAGAAAGAAGCTTGACGCTGTTCGCGCAATCAAACAGGAGCTCGATCTTAAGACCCACGAAATCAAACTTACGGAAGAGCAGATTAACAGCAACTCGTCATCATCCGTGAGTTCATATGAATTTCCAGCTCCAATCTGACTTCATTACTGACAAAAATTTTGCCCAGATCATTCATGCTGTTGAAGAGATGAAATCCAACATTGAACAGCTCAAGAAGGACATCGCGGACGCCAAAGCTCGCCAAAGTGAAGCATCCAAGGATATCAAACGGATCGAGAAGGATATGAGCGAATTCAACAACAACAAAGATAGCAAGTTGGCTGAACTGCAAACGTCACTTGATTCCCTGAAGAAGAGCCTCGCCAAGAACTCGAACTCAGTCAAAACTCTGCAAAAAGAACTGCAGGCCTCCAGACTTGATTGCGAGCAAGTTGGAAGCGATCTTTCAGCAGCCGAGGAACAGCTCTCTGAAGCAGATGCTGCTCTGAAGGCTCAGATGGAAGAAATTCAGTCTTTGAAGAGGGAACAGGCAAGACTCAAAGTAAGAAGCGAGAAACTGAAAAAGGAAAGAATCCTCGTCCTCGTAAATACTAACGTAGACATGTAGGATGCGCATGACGTCGCCCAGGCTCAACTCGACGACGAGAAAGCTAAGCTTACAGGTTTCGATGACGAGTTGCGGGAGCTTGAAGAAGCAATACGGTCAAAATCTTCACGAATTACCGAGGAAGGTCTTGAGATGCAGAAGCTCGGACATCAGCTTGAAAAGCTTCAGAAAGACCAACAAGCTGCCGCCCAAACCGTTGCTCACATGGAAGCAGAGCACGAGTGGATTGCGGACGAGAAGGAGCATTTCGGACGTCCCAATACCGCGTACAACTTCAAGGACCAGAATATTGCGGAATGCAAAGCAACTTTGCGCAACCTCACCGAACGCTTCCAAGGAATGAAGAAGAAGATCAATCCAAAGGTCATGAATATGATTGACAGCGTGGAAAAGAAAGAGGCCGCCCTGAAGAACATGATGAGGACAGTGATCAGGGACAAGAGCAAGATCGAAGAGACAATCGTCAACCTGAATGAATACAAGAAAGAAGCTCTTCACAAGACCTGGAGCAAGGTCAATGCCGATTTTGGACAGATCTTCGCGGAGCTCCTGCCCGGCAGCTTTGCTAAGCTTGATCCTCCAGAAGGCAAAGACATCACAGATGGCTTGGAGGTCAAGGTGTCTCTGGGTAAAGTCTGGAAGCAGAGCTTGACTGAACTGAGTGGTGGGCAACGGTAAGTCAACTACACGTGTCACGGCCAGACTATTTTTGTGCAAGTCAAATCTAACGCTCATTCATGTAGATCGCTCATCGCTCTCTCACTGATCATGGCACTGCTGCAATTTAAACCCGCACCAATGTACATCCTGGATGAGGTGGACGCTGCTCTGGATCTGTCGCATACCCAGAACATCGGCCGGCTGATCAAGACGCGTTTCAAGGGGTCCCAATTCATTGTCGTGTCTCTAAAGGACGGCATGTTCCAGAACGCGAACCGCATTTTCCGGACGAGGTTCAGCGAAGGGACTAGTGTTGTTCAAGCTCTAACTCCAGCTGATATGAAATAAGCCTCGTGATTCGAGATACGTCTTCTTTGTGTTCATAGTATTTTTTTCTTAGCATCGTCTTGTTGGCTGTGGGATTTATGAATAGCCTTGGGCCGCTTTCTGCAGGATGGTGTTTCTAGGCTGCTGTACATGGTTTTGGATCAGGATATCTGTTACTGTGATGATACATGTCTAATGAGGAACTTTCTGCTTTATGAACGAATTTATCCATTGTCGATGCGATTGCTGTCTTTCATACAGTCCTTGTAGTCGATACTCGTAGGCTTGACATGTAGAATCGGATGGAGTCGGAAATCCTCGATTCCGCATCTGGAATAATAGTCCCGCTATCACCTCAGTTATGTTGCATGTCGGCGGCCTTAATCCCACCGCATATCTTCGTCTCATGATTTCGAAAGAAACCTGTAGATGATATTCCATCATTACTCACATTCTATCCGTAATGTCACCCTCAAGCCTTCTCAACAGCTGCTTAGTTGTGACCGCCGACCACACTGTTATTGTTCCTATCAGCACGTGATATTAATGCTCCTATCGTTTACTCTACTGGGTATCAACTCACCTGACGGCTGCCGCCACATCTGGACTTACCATCAACTTCATTAATATTATTGCCCGTGCTGACTCCCAGGCCAAAGCACCGGAATCTCCCTAGTCAGTACAGTTATATTTCGGCCAAAACCCGCGATTATCCTTCAGTCCTCAATAAGCCCATCGTGTTCCGCGGAACCACATCTCGCTCTACTTCCGATCAAAAGCATCCTGACGCTATTCAATCATACTCATACCACTTCCCGTACAATTCGGAGCAATGTCGGACGAAGAGCCCACGCTCAACATCCCCTCGCTTCTTACACTTGCAGTCGTCTCATTCTTCGTAATCCGATGGTTTCTCAACCGCGACAGTACCGGGGGTTCTGGAAACGGTCGGAGTCGCGCGCGTGGGAATGCCATTGACCCAGCTCAGGTCGAGCAGATCTCGCAGATGTTCCCTCAGTTGAGCACCAGAGACATTATGTGGGATCTGCAGCGCAATGGTGGTAGTGTCGCGGCTACCACGGAGAGAATCTTGACGGGGCGCGGACTAGAAGTTGTAAGTTTGGTCATTTGTCCTCATTGCTTATCTCTCTGCTTCTTTCTGCAAAGTCTCCTTTCATGACTCGTATGCGCTGATCTCCTTATCTGAGTTATAGGCACCGCCATCATTTCAACCTCAAATTCCGGTTTCCTCTACGAGTAACGTGGCGACGCAGACCCCGTCGACTTCTGCAGTTCCCTCCAAGTCAGAGGCACAGGACCTCATTTCCCGTTATAATCTAAGCTCGAGGGTCGCAGATGACAATACTGCAGACACAGCCGAGACATCATCAACTAGTGGGTGGTCGCAGAACAAAGAAGAGCGTCAGCGCTTGCTTCAGAAACGACGGGATGACATGATTCTGGCGGCACGGAGGAAGTTGATGCAAAAAGATCGAGAGAGGGCGCAATCGAGTTCCAATCCTGTTTCGTGACAGTGACGCAGTGACTATTCTGTGCCTTAGGTTGCAAATGGATCTGTTACCTGCAATTTATTGGTGTCTGTTCTTGCAGTAATTGGACATACAACAATTGATGAGAGAAGTGTTGTTTGCAAAGCATATTGTGTCATTCTTTCGTTTCTCTTAAACATTCGATTATTTCCATCTTTTGGTTCTATATTCTTCTGATATACGGCATAGCATGTGGTCTGGCGTTCAGGGGGACTGGAAGTTTCATTCATCATAATGTTGAGCATTGGGTATTATATACAAACACGAACTGATATGTGTCTTCTAGATTGCACCATACCTTTCCCTTCCATAACTCCAATCTAGGTGAAAGAGCAGTGAAGAAAACCAACTCCTCAGAACTCCATGTCGTCTTCATCGTCTTGTGTGCCATCGTAACCTCCATTCGCCATTTCCTCCGCTAGTTGTTCCCTACGCGCTTGCTCTCTCGAAGCTCCGATTTTCCTGTCAAATTGGAGAACTCGCATTAGCAATTGTGATGAAAAACGAGTCTCACTCTTGCAGAAGATGCCCGCCTCGCCTGTGCAAGCTAAAACATACCTAAGCCCATCTACCACCCCCGAGACAAACCCTCTTCCCTCGCTAACCTCCATCGCGCCAACACCTGTAAGTGCCACTCCGCCGCCCCCTGTAGCAGCAGCATCAAGCGCATCCACGCCTGTCCGTATCTTCGCCATGCGCACTTCTCTGAGGTCCTTGAGTAATCTTCGTATCTGATCCGGTTCGACGAGATCGTCGCTCGCGGCATCGAGCAGCATAGTTCCTACTTCGAGCCAATGGTACGGTAACGACGGCGGTTCGCCTTCGGATGTGTTCGATTGTGCAACGTTCTGCGGCAAGAACGGCGGCGAAGGAAAATATCGCTGCACATCTAATGTGTAGCGCGGCGTGGCTAGATGTTTTGAACCGCGTGCGTTAGGACCGCGCTGACCGGGCAGCGGAGGCGGTGGTGAAAATGCATTCTTGTAGTCGGATTGCTGTGTTTCGATATCAAGGATGAAGCCGAGAGGTTCTGGATGGAGCCATGAAGGAGGAATGATGTTCGCGCGGCGTTGGCGCTTAAGGAGAAGGGCAAGCCATAGAGGAAGGGAGGCGCGACGAGGAGGGAGGAGAGGTTCAACAGGGCCCTACAAGCAAAGCAAACAAGTCAATTGATATGGACAGAGAAGAGCTGAAGAAGTTCTCGGGAGAAAAAAAAGAGAGAGAAAAAAAACAATTGAACGAGCTCCGGCCGTCTTGTGACCGAGGCTTGCGCCGCGCGCATTTCCGTTCTTTCGCTATGGCGCGCGACAGCAGCTGGGCTACGGACCATCCGAAGCCCATTGTAGCAGATGGGATACGTGGAAACTCACACCTAAGAGCTCGAGACCATCTAATCGTTGACGCGGAATTATCGTAACCATCTCCATTTCAGCAAGGAAAGCTATCTCTGGGGGCGTGATGCCCCGCGGGAGGGGAAATGCCATTGACGGTCAATTTCGTGATGGATGGGGGATTTGATATGTCTGCAACGAAGAAATCGTTTTGGTTCAATGGCAACCAGAAGTGTTCCGGGGGGGGATTGGGAAATAAATCGGCATCAAAGATATCTGGAGTAGAGCGCGTATAGATCTTGAAGATCGAGCTCTTCGGCGATCATTAATTGAGATAACCGAATCCGTCCAATACAGAGCTCTGGTGGTGTTTAGACTGTTTGCAGCTTATGACGACTTTAATGTTTGTCCAGATCAACTTCTTCATTCATTCTCTACGCAATTCTTCATAAAGTTCGTCCTTTTTTTAATTTTTTTCTTTGGACTTTCTTCAATGCTCATATGAGGTTTGGATCGATTGGGTTGTTGCACACATTGTCACTCTATCCCACACCATGAATTCCGCACAAGCCGAGTCTGACCTGACTCGCGCCGCTCGTTATACCGTTCCCTTTGTCTTGCTGTCGATTCCTTTCTGGTTGACGAGGGTCAATTCCGCTGTCCCAGAACCTTATCTTGACGAAGTGTTCCATGTACCTCAGGCTCAAGCATATTGGGCTCACAAATGGACACAGTGGGACCCAAAGATAACAACTCCCCCAGGCTTGTATCTCTGGTCGTATCTTCTTTGTGCATGTGCTCTTTTGCTTCGTGGCTCTCCAAAGGAACTCGATGCTGCAGCTCTGCGCTCTACCAATGCTGCGGCCGCTTCGGTCTTCCTCCCTTGGAGGCTTCAGACGCTGTTGGATGCCTTGCGGAGGGAACGTAACACGCGTCCAGTTGGTGCATGGCTGAGCCATACCGTGCTGAATATCTGTCTCTTCCCGCCTCTGTTTTTCTTCTCCGGTCTGTATTACACAGACATTGTTGCTCTTCTGGTCGTCATTGAAGCGTACAATTGGGATCTCAAGCGCCAGTCTGACCAAGAGTTCACCTCGTTGAAAACTCTGGCTTTTGTTTTGTTCGGTCTGGCTGCTCTTGTTTTCAGACAGACCAATATCTTCTGGGTGGCTGTATTTTTGGGTGGGCTGCAGGTTGTTCGAACGCTACGCAAATCGTCCAAGCCATGTACGGCCTCCAATTTTGCTGATGTTGCGAAGAAGAGTCTGCTGCAGAATGAACTGTATGATCCCCTGGTATCGGAGGCCTCCCTTCCAGGTACATTGAATCCACTGCTTCGCGAGTACAGATACAGCATTGACGATGAAACCCATAGATTATGCCAAAAGCCTGGTGTCTCTTGTCACTTCTTGCATTAGAAACATTCCCGTGGTACTAATCTCAGTGCTGCCGTACCTCGTTATCCTCGCAGCTTTTGGGATCTTCGTGGTTTGGAATAATGGGGTCGTTCTAGGTGGGTTTAGAGAACACCCTTATGTTCCTCCGATATTTGAGTCTAACACTCAACGATCCATTTCCAGGACACAAGGAATTCCACACCGCAAGCATTCATCTGGCTCAGATGCTGTATATCTGGCCATACTTCGTGTTTTTCTCGTGGCCGATCCTTGTAGTGCCTGTGCTTAACCTAATTGTTCCAGACACTTATCTGCCTAGAGTCCTACACTATGGCTTCTCTAAGAAGCAGAAGGGGCTTCCTGCACTATGGACAGTGCTTGCTGTGGTTCCAATCATGCTAGCCATTGTTCATTTCAACACTATCGTTCACCCTTTCACTCTTGCTGATAACCGTCATTATGTTTTCTATGCCTTCCGGATCCTGCTCCGGTACCATCCAGCTGTCAAATACGCCGCCATCGTTGTCTACTTCATCTGCGCTTGGGCTGCAATCTCGGCATTCGGCTTCTCAACAACCCCATCATCATCATCAACATCTCGGCTCGTCCAAGTTGCTCCTTCGCAGGCCGATGCTCCCGCTCAAAAACCCTCCACCAAATCTTCACAAAAGGAGAGCAAGAAACAGTCAAAAGCTACTCGCAAGTCTGCTTCCGCAAAGCAAGCGAGCCAGATGCCGGAAACACAACCGATTCCCCCAGAAGCGCTCGCCAGAATTCAAGCTCACATTCTTCAGCGGCAGCAACAAGGATCGGTCCGAGTCAGTTTTGTTATCGTCTGGCTGCTCGCCACGTCTCTTTCTCTCATCACTGCTCCCCTCGTCGAGCCACGCTATTTCATCATTCCTTGGGTCATGTGGAGGCTTCATCTTCCTCCACAGCCGGTGCCACTTGTCTATCGTCAAGAGCGGTCTTGCGACGACAGGAAGATTTCTCAGGCTCGATTCGAGACAAATCTGCCTGTGTTCTTGGAAACCATTTGGTACCTCGTCATCAACGCAGTAACAGGATACGTGTTCTTGTACAAGGGCTTCGAATGGCCGCAGGAACCTGGCAAGGTCCAGAGATTCATGTGGTGAATACGTCATAATTGTTGAGAAAGGCTAAACTTTTAGCACTTTGGTGGTTTATTGCGTGTATTACTAGAAAAGGAGGAAGGAGGAATCTACTACTTGTTGCATGCGATCAAGTTAGTTGAACGCGTCGATTCGATTCTTCAAGAATTACTGTACAATCCCGCCGGCAGCCGCGTTCCATCCAAAATCTATCTACAAGTTGTAAACTCCTCGAATAATGATGGAGACATCAATCGCTCATTGAGCAATGAAAGTTCACGCCGCTTCCAGGCTCTCTTCCACCTCTCTGACGACTTTCTGTACGCCTTCCACCTCGTGCGCGAACCTACCCAAGAACATGCCATCGACGGCCTTTCCCAGCCCTCCCTTGCCCCACAACCCAGGACCCGCGCTCCCGCCGTAGAGGACTCGCACCTCACCCTCCCTCTTCCCAATAACAGCTCTGATGCCATCCACAACAGCCGAGACGTGGTCAACACCCGCAGGCGCCGGTTTACCAATTGCCCAGACAGGCTCGTAGGCAAAAATCACAGGAGCATCAGCGGGGATGGCGTCGAGAACAGGTCGGATCTGAACCTCGCATTCACGAACCGCCAAGCCTACCGCTTGCGAAGCAACGGGCCCCGGAGCGGTGACCTCTCCGACGCAAACCAGCGGGATCAAGCCGTGTGCGCAAGCGGCGACCGCCTTGCGAGCTGTCTGATCGTTTGTTTCACCGAAGATGGCACGACGCTCGGCATGGCCCAGCTCCACAATCGATGCGCCGATTGAGCGGAGCGCGAGCGGGGAGACCTCGCCTGTGTATGCGCCCAAAGGTTCCCAGAAGCAGTCCTGTGCGCCTAAGAGGAAGGGCGGTGGCGCCGAGTCTTCTGATTCGGGAAGTCTCGACTCGTAGTCCTTGAGAATCTCGGCGCATGGGTAGATGGTGAGAAAGTCGGGGATTAACGCTAGGAGAATTTTGGATCTGTTCTCTGGTCGGACGATCTCGTTCTTTGGATCGAGGAGAGCGCGGAGATATTCGAGCGTGCGAGTTGTTGTGAAGTACATTTTCAGCGATATAATAAGAAGCGTTCGCGGCAGAACGGGGTATTTTTGTTTCGTCGACGCCATTTTTTGCTGGTGAAAGGCGACTGTTCTTTCCTTCCCGCTTCTTGCCCTGGAAATGTCCTTGTTGATAGTCCTGATTGCAGGTCGAGAGTTCGAGCCAATTCGTAACAGTCTTCAATTGGCCGTTCCCCGTGCCTCAACTTTCTGTGACACACGAAGCAGTAGTGTCAACACCCGAAGAGAAGAATAGTTGAGTTCAAGTTCAGATGGTAATATAGCACCGACGGAATGGTGGTGTAACGATCTGACGGTGTGCTGCGATGCGCCAGCGATGCGAGAATCAAACAATGAACAACACCGTCAATGATGTCACGATGGAGAATAGGGTGAATTCAGCTAAGGACACTACTAAGGTCTCTCAACTGTCAATCTATCAGCGCATGCAGGACAGTCTGAGACGCTGAGCACGTCTGTTAGCAGAAGACGAGGGACACGATAGGGAACACTTCAATTCTTCTTTACGCTGAACACAGTTATCAGACAATGGAAAAAAGAAAGAAAAAAGAGCTAGACCCAAGGCTGGTAACTGAGCTGTCCTGCAACTCCAGTTCGGTCCATGAACCGAGGGGCACGGCGAGTACAGAGTATAGAGGGGCTGTACTAATCGATAAGGATCGGCGTAACTCCGGCCACGGCTTCGAATAGTCTGCTGTTCACTGTTCGCTGGTGGAGAGGAGGAGCACGTTTCACATTCAGTCGGAGAGCTCGCTTTCACTCGGAACCACTGGACCACATTATTATTATTATTGAGTCTCTTGCGCTGGTGTACCGATTTCTGACTTGTTACATGGATGCCGGTGGTTCCCAGGCTGCCAGGCACCAACGGGATTCCGAATGTGGAGTATCCGGTGGAGCTTTTGTTGCAGCTTAACGCGAGACAACATTTGATTTAATATACCCAGCCAGAGAATGAATTGCGAAAAACTGGATTGTAATGCTCTGTCTTGTGAGTTTCCTGGTATTGCTGTTACACTCTACCTAAATATGTTATTATTATGAAGCTTTTGCTGAGAAAGATGGGCATCTCCAGACTACTTGTCTGGGGAAGACCTACCTTGGTTAGCCGAATCTGGTATTCCGGGGAAGCTCCGACTCCGCGGGTCATGAGGATGAGAAAAGTAAAGCTGGCTCATGCTGGCGTTCGCAACAATGAGCATGATGTTGGTGTCCTCAGCACAGAGACCAGAGAAGGAAGGCGTCGTCTGTTGGTCTTTCTGAAGGGGTAGAATAATAGGTATTTTGGTAGTTAACCCGAATCGGTCTACTTTAACTTCTATAAGTTGAGAGTCGGGCTCGGGATTGTGCAAGCGAAAACGGTCCCAAAATGCGCCATGATCGTCATTATTGAAGCAATGGCAATTAACTTCTAAGTCTCCTAAACGCTCAGGCCGAGATGTTGCCATCTAAACAATCCGAATGGTTGAGGACGACAATGCAGTGTGTTATTGTATATTCTCCTGAGCGTTATGAAAATCACTTTTTATGACGCCACTGTGGGGCAAACCGACCCAGGCAATATTTCGCAGCTCTGTACAGAGTATCTCATTCATCAACTGATTTTTTTTACCCGTGGGGTGCAATCGAAATGCTGCGCAGTGAGAGGACGATGGCCATGCAGCACGAGCATCCGTCAAAGGTTGTATCCCGTGGCGGCTCGCCTCCACTACGTGGTCGGCGTGAAGCCGGGGTAAGGGGACGCAAAGAGATATATATAATACCCCCCCGTTGATTCCTGTAGTCTCTCTCGTGGGTACGTTCTTTTCAAGTGGATTCTGTCTGCCGTCTGCATTTCCACCTTTTATTGCACACTAAATCCATCATTGCCCTCTCATACGAACCTCATCTTCCATCATGTCTGCCGATCTGAAGCCCCTCCGCATCGTCATGGCCTGCGATGACGCTGGCCATTCCTACAAGGAGACGCTCAAGGCACACCTTGAGAAGAATCCTCTCGTCGAATCCGTCATCGATGTCGGTGTCAACTCCGAATCCGATAAGACTGCCTATCCTCACCCCGCAGTGGAGGGCGCCAAGCTCATCAAGGAGGGCAAGGCTGACCGCGGTCTCTTCATCTGCGGCACTGGCTTGGGCGTTGCCATCTCCGCGAATAAGGTCCCTGGAATTCGTGCCGTGACTGCTCACGATCCCTTCTCCGTCGAGCGCTCCGTTCTGAGCAACGATGCTCAGGTTCTCTGCATGGGCCAGCGTGTCATCGGCATTGAGCTTGCGAAGAAGCTCGCTTCCGACTGGTTGACCTACCGGTTCGACCCCAAGAGCGCATCTGCCGCCAAGGTCCAGGCTATCAGTGACTACGAGACCAAGCTTGCTGCCGCCCAGTAAGCGGTCTACCAATTCACAATGATACGTTAGATGCGCGCGAGACGCCAAACAAAAAGAATGGCCGAGTTGCTTCTGTAGAGAGGCTCCATCTCTTTTTCCTGAGCGAATCACCCGAGTACAATGTCGAACGACTTTGTCTGTTCGAATTTTGGACCGCGATATGTCAGAGCGAATGATACCACGATCATATGTACAAATTGGAAGCGCTGGATTAGTGTTGGCTGGCCGAAGTTATTTATATATGACCTTTTTGGAGTTTCTTCCTGATTTGGACATTTCTAGAGGATCGCATGCCGGATAGATAAAATATATATACCATTTCTCGTTTGTTCCATTAGTGTGAGCAATTCTGTTTCATAGAGTAGGTCACGCCTTCATCAGAGAAAGAGGGAAAAGTACTCCGTAAGACGCTTTGGGGAAATTATGCATGGACTAGTTAGTTAACTAACTATTTTGCACCTTTGCTTAGTCACCCAATGTATATCCCCGAGCACTGATTCTGCGGGGATCGATCCGCTTCGATTGGGAACGTGGTGGCCACCGTTTGAGCAGCAATATGGACAAACAAAGCGGCTTTCGATGTCATATATTTCCTGGCGAGAAATTCGAATGGAAATTGAACGGTTCAGTCGCTTCTGCTGACAGCTGAAACCAGCAGAGAGAACCGTAACGTCGCAGAGTTCTTCTACTCGTCGCTTCTTTGTCGCGACTCTTCGTTGCGATTTCTCGAAGAACAAAACTGAAATTCGACGGACACGTACTTGGATTCGTCTGTTGTGATCATTAATATTCACTCTTCTGTTACTGGACCTTTAGGAAAGATTCACAATCGTCACGTCTCAATTTGTGGGTTGGAGCACTATCTCGACCAACGACAGCCCCACAACTGACTTTAATCCCCGATTGCTCCGTTCTACTATCCCACAACAATTGAGAAGATTTGCGATTGCTGACCAATCGTCTCATTGACCGAGAATGGCTTGGGAATTGAAAGAAAAGGGCAATAAGCTCTATACGGAGGGCGACTACACCGGCGCGGAGGAACTATACTCTCAAGCGTAAGACACCATGGCCTCGTGGAACGCACATTCGGAGCAATTGATACTGACCAAGAGCTGCTTTTTCTCACAGTATCCTGAAGAACCCGCGCGAACCTGCTTACTTCTCTAACCGCGCGATCACTCGCATCAAGCTTGAGAAATGGGCAGATGCCGAGCATGATGCACGCACTGCGATCGAACTCTATGGCCTGAAGGATCCCAAAAGTCTCAAGAGTTGTTCGTACTTGGCACAAGCGCTTCTGGCTCTTGGACGTCCTCAAGAAGCTTACGATGTTGCCATTGATGCGTATAGAGCGAGCCTTGCTGCCAAGAGCGTGCAGACGGAGAATCTGTCCAGACTGGTCTTACGTGCGAAGCAGCAGATATGGGCGGCTAAGGAGACTGCGCGATTGCGCGAGATGAACGAGACACTGGCGAGCGTGGAGCAGTTGATCGAGGCGGATCTTAATAGAAGCTTGGAAGAGCTGCAGAAGAAGCTGGATAATGGTGAAATCGGACAGGTTGGGTTCGTTGAAGACCAGAAGGCTCTGCGCGAGGACGCAGAAAAGAAAATCCAGAACGTCCGAGAAGCGTTTCGCATCGCGTCTAAGGGGGAAATCCAAGAAAGGGTAAGGCTAACATCACATCTTCTTCGTTCATCAAGTAATCTAACTCATCACCTCGACAGGTCGTCCCGGACTATCTGATCGACGGCATCACCTTCGAGATCATGCATGACCCCGTCATCACCCCATCTGGCAACAGCTTTGATCGTATCGGCATCGTCAAGTACGTTGAGCAGTCTGGAGTGGACCCTATTACACGGGTGCCCATGTCAGTCAACGATTTACGCCCGAACTACTCACTGAAAGCTGCTTGTGATGACTTCCTGAACAAGAATGGATGGGCAGTTGACTGGTGAGCCGAGTTGCGAACTCTGAAACGTCATTTATTTTATACTTGAGCATGATGCATCTCGCCATACATCTTGTCTTTTGAGCGTCCTGCTCCTTCCTCGCCGCTTTCGCCCTCATATCCTCCAACGAACAATACCCATTTTGGACTTTCCTACATTGCATTGTGTCGGCGTCATGACTTGATTTATGAGGCATCTGGTGCGACCTTTTGGGGATACATACATGATAGAGTCTTTCATATGAGCTTATGGTGATTTATGACCATTGATTCTTCATGGGAGATTTGCCATGGATGTGTCATGAAATAGGTACGGTTGAAGCGCCTGTTGCTTCTGACCTTGTCTTATTTACTTTCCATTAGTTTTATCTTTGCATTCAGTGTATTTATCCAACTTCTCTGATCAGGAACCCAACGACGAACATATGTTGTTGGGCCTCGGTCCAGTTGCTGGATGATTGAAGACGGATGGAGTCTCCATTTGAGGTGACATGGCCTGTCTGCTCATTATCTGTAGCATAATGCTCATTCCTATATGCATCTGGGATTTGAGACATGGTGTAAAATGAACTTTTTTTTTCACATGAACTGCTTCGAATTATGTGCTGAGAATAGATCTAATGAAATGATGATTCTTTTGCTTGTGATAGATACTACTAACGACTAGCTTGGGAGTTCTAACTCCGCCATGATTGATCTGCTCCTCTTTTTATTTCACCTCAAGGATCTACCCCACCTTCTCCCAACATCTTGTGTCTCTCTTCCCATTGTCAAAACAAACTCATATTCTACGGAGTACCTTTCTATTTCTCAGCCTTTACAGTCCTTTGTGCGAAAAATGGCCGACATCTCCAACTTCCTTAAAGCCTGGAACAAGCCCGACCAGGAGGCTGCTCTGAAAGAGGCCGTCGCAGGTGCTCTGGAGGGCAAGTCTGTCGACGAGGCTCTCTTAAAAGAGGCTTTCGAGGCTGCCGCCAATAGCATCGTCAAGTCGCTTACTCAAGAACCCAGCCAGAGTGAAATGCTCGAGGTTCGTGGCCTGTTCCCTTGATTCCTGTGAAGTTCGAGGGCGAAAAAGTCCCATGCAAAGAAGCCTTCCTACATTCAGAATCTGTACGATCGTTGCGCTGACGGAATCTCTTCATGAACCTATCTAGCTCTATGCCCTCTTCAAGCAGGCCAACCAGACCCCGCCAAAGGAGCCCGGGATGTTCGACTTTGTGGTATTTACTCCTCCTCCTTCTCTTCGTCTAGGAACCACCGTCCTTGCCATCCCTTCCTACCCTGGCCTTTCCGCGGTTCATCTCGGATTCCTCTGCTTCGTCGCCTTCCTTCTCCGATGATCGCACATCGCGTTTGATACCTCCAAGGACTAGCTGAAGAATGTTCTGACTTTCATTAGGGCAGGGAAAAGTACAAGGCCTGGCAGAAGGTCAAGGAGTACACCCCGCAGAAGGCCCAGGCGGAGTACATCAAGCTCGTCGACACCCTGATCGGCAAGTACGGCACCAGATAAATATCCTCGATCTCAGCAATCGTATATTCGTCATCTTGCTTTCTTGGGAGACCGCTCGAGTGCTTTGGAGGATTTCTCTGAACCCCACCGGCCACAATGGCTTTTGTTGGGCTTGAGGACTGGGAGAAGTTATATAGTTTAATGATATCTACGCTTGTTGAATACTTTACTTATATTTGAGAAGTCATTTTACGCTTTCATTATTGAATCCCCTACGAGTAGGAGTATGGGAATACCCTATTAATCGCAATGACACTCTTTTTCGTGTATCTCCCTCTCAACTGTGGCCTTTGGGTGCGATTGAGCGATTTTCCCATATAAAATTCATCCCAGCGATTCGTCTAACCTTCCCAGGTCTGTCCGAGCCAGTCAGGCTCCATATGAACTGCTGTCGCGCACCAAGGTACGTCGTTGGAGTCATAAGGTGTTAACGGAAGATCGTATGGCATTCGGAAGCCAACGAGCAAAGGACGAGTCGGCAACTCTCGCTTCTCAGCTGTCTCATCATTGCGGGCCTGATCTGCGCCGTGAAGGGGAAGAGTAGGAAGGTCTCGTTTGAAGCATGGCACCATGACGGCCTTGGGACCCTTTTCTGGCCCAGAAATTGTTGGGGCAGTGTTGCTCTCCATGAAAAGCTCCGGCCAGACCATGACTCCGATTTCCCAACTGCAGATCCTCACTTCGCCGCTGGCATTCGCAGCCGCTCCCCATGCTTGAGTGGATAGATTGGCTGATGTGACCATTGCCCAATCGATGGAATCCATGCGATCTGCGTCTGAGAACCGGACGTATGTTTTGATATGTGGCGCAGCTCTGCGTCGTCCTGCTTCACGTCTCGCTATATGATTATGATCGCTCTTGATGGCATCGTCTCTATCGCCTGCCCAGTGGCAGAAATATGGGCGCATATAATGTAATTGCTTCTGCTGTGCGACGCTTTGCAGTTTCATGTGGATGGAACCGCCGGAGCCGTAACCGTTAAGCGAACGGCGGATCTCATCAGACGTGGGGAATATGATCGAAAACTTTGATCGGCTCCGGTTGTTGGCTGATAATCCGGACGATGGTGGTGAAAGGGACTCGAAGAAAACCTCCTTCAGCCATTTGTCCGTTTGACCAAGGGAGGCGATTGAGGATATCTAAAAAAACCCATCAGCCCAAGGCTTTGAAATAAGATGCTGTGAAGTGCACAGCTGACCTGGACGACAATATGGGGCCTTGGGGAATGCCCGGCAGGATAGCGTTTCTGAAACACAGGGATT
Organism: Evansstolkia leycettana; assembly: GCA_000787455.1. Taxonomy (NCBI): domain Eukaryota; kingdom Fungi; phylum Ascomycota; class Eurotiomycetes; order Eurotiales; family Aspergillaceae; genus Evansstolkia; species Evansstolkia leycettana. The sequence goes on along the minus strand of JSYV01000105.1, from coordinate 17,872 downwards.
TGACGAAGAGTATCCTTCAAAGCTGGCCAACCCCACAACGTATCTCTGCTTGAATCCATAGCGTCGACCTTCTGCTTAGAAGGCACACTGGCGATCAACGCTGCGCGCACGGCACTGAAGTCATACTTTGCCAGCTGTTTGACCAAAGAGCCAGTCTTCTTGTTTCCGTAGGCATCGAGATATGAGAGCAAATCTCTCTTGAATCTCGGACCACTTCCGATCGCTGGTGGAGTGTCCGTTCGTGTAGTGTTGTCTGGTTTTTGTAGAGGAAGTAGAGGAGATCGCCAAACAGCCTGGCACATGTTGGCCCAGTCGCCGGGAATCATGTTGGCTGTGTGAATCACCACTCTATAACAGGTTGGGTCAGTCAAGGACGTCACAATAGCGATAGTACAGATGTGCATACTGCGCCAGATCATCATGTCGAAGCAAGATCATCATTTTGGAGTGGTGAGTCCCAAAAGGCTCGGGCATGTATGCAACTATGGCCTCGACATTGGAATATCGCGTGCATGCTTCCTGTTCAAATGAGAAAAGTTCAGCTATACTGCTCGCTCATATGGTGCACTCCCTTACAAATTGACGTCTCCGAAATACTAGAAATTGGAAAGAGGAACTCTCCGTGAACGGGGCTCTACGAATGGTACTTACATCGATGCGAATCCGATTAGGAGCATCCCTCTTCCACGAGCCATGCACGACTTTGACTTTGACCATACTCCGCACATCTTCGTCGAACTGGCTCATCAAGAAATCCACATCAAAGAGATAATTGAATTGCCAACATTCGCGAATCATTGGGTCTCCGAGGATATCCATGAGTTTGACCGTGTCGATGTTATTCCCAGAGGAATCGGGGATGTCCCGAATGTGAGTAAGTTGGATGGGCGAGTTGATTGTTCTCTGTTTCTCGGCGAGATCATCTCGCTCAGCCAAGTTAATAACCTTGTCATCTGCAATGGTGGGAGCAGGAGATTCGCTCTCATGGTTCGTTGGATGGAATGCTCGTGACGGATTGCCATGAGACTGAGTGTGTAATGACACGGCCTGAGATGTTGAAGTCTGTCGAGATCGGGAGCGCGGTAAAGGTGGTGTGATTGATCTGCTCAATGAAGCCAGAGTCTCCGGAATGTCATTTCTTTCGGGGTTGGAATCGGTATTGTGGTTATTGATGTCCTTGGCTGTGGAGGGTTGAATTTGTCCATGAGAGACATGACTGCTGGAGGCGGAACTGGCCAAATCAATTTGTGAATGCTCCCGCTCTACTTTGAGTCTCTTTGTTGGGCGACTCATTCTTTCCAGCACCACGTTTGATTTCCTCGGATGGTTGCTGGAAATACTCGCGATGTGCCGCGATGGTGAATGGAAGGGTAGTAATGATGGTTGGACGCAGCTGGAAGGGTTTCCAGATGGGATGAGGTCACGCGAAATCCAATGGATACTAGTACCTGCACTTTGACAGCGACATCGGACTGTATGTAGATATTTAGTTGTCGACGATTTTATTGGGGTATAAGTGAAATGTGAAAACTGATGCAACATACTTGGCGTCGTCAATCGATATTTGTTGTTGTTAGTATACGCTTTTGCGAGTTTCGTGCCTTGCGGAATGCTTCTAGATGTTGCGTTTCCGTGGATAGATATATATATACCTGGGATAAGGTGTGAAATCCCCTTGATGATCGCCACGATCACGGTTGAGAATCTAGAGCTGCTACTGCTGTTCGCATTTCAGTTCTTACCATGATGACATCTATATACACGATTATTGAGCGTCTGCAGTTTTCAGCGTCTACATAGCGAGTACCTCTCCTACTGCTGCTTCTTTTCCTCACGCATCTCCTGCTTCACACGGGTCACAGTGCCGACTCCACCGTACGTAATGGCAGTGTACATCATGGCCACCGAAGCACCGGCATCAAGCGCAGCGAGTACCTGCTTTCCATTGGTGATACCGCCAGAAGCGAAGATGACTTTTGGAGTGAACTTATCCGCAGGGCTGGGTGGCTCAGTTGCGGGCACGTTCTCAACATCAGGTTCTGCTGCAGCTGCAGTGGAAGATGCCAATTGATCAGCAGCCGCAGTTTCCTTGGGAGCGTTTGGACCCTTATCAAGGAGAGCTCTGTAACGGGCAACGAGCGCGACGGTGCGGTCGAAAAGCTGGGGACCGGAGTAACCGCCAGTTTCCTTCAATATAGTCTGTTCGTTGGGCGAGAGAACGTATCCCTTGGGAAGAGGATCCGGGCGACGATTAGTCGTGTTTCCGACGATAACACCGTCTACACCAGATTGCCAGACAGCGTCGCAGATGCCCGAGATCTGCTCGTCGGAATCCTCATCCGGGCTGACCTTGACCATAACATAGGGCTTCGTTTTGCGATCTACGTTTTTGACAGCACCAACAACTGCTTTCAGAATGGCAGTCAGAGGAGCCGCAGCCTGGAGGTCGCGCAGGCCAGGAGTGTTCGGACTAGAAACATTGACGACAACAATATCAGCGTACTTGGCCACGCGATCTACGCAGTAGACATAGTCACGCTTGATGGCTTCAATGTCAGAATCGGGCGTGGCCTTGTTCTTGGCGACTTGAACAGCGAGCAGCTTCCCGGGAACTAGACTTCCTGGAGGCACGCCAGCTTCACCGTCCAACACACGCTGTTCAGCCAGCTCATGCAAACCGAAACCGTGCGCGTAGGCGAAATCACTGACGCGTTGCTTCAGAACAGCGGCCATGTGGTCTGCACCCTTTGAGTTGAGACCATATCGATTGATCATGGCCTTTTGAGAGGGAAGTCGGAATACTCGGGGTTTGGGATTGCCTTCCTGCAGCAATGGAGTTGTGCCTCCAACTTCAACAATTGCAGGTCCGAGCGCAAAGAGCGCATCGGGGATCTCGGCATGCTTGTCGAGACCGCCAGAAATACCAATAGGATTCGCAAGCGTATACCCGAAGACCTGGTACATAGACCCTGAGCCTTGAAACTCTGCCTCAAATGGAAAGGACAGGAAATTACCTCAGTCACTAAAGCTCCATCGCCGTCAGGGTCACCTCGCTCTCGGGGATTCAGTCCGAACTTGTAAAGCCTTTTGAGAGCATCCACAGCCATGTGGTGCGCTTCCTCCGCATCCGGATAAAGCAATCGGATGAGGGGAACTGCGACATATCTGTGAATACTGGCTCGGGTGTCTGTCACGTATACATAGCCGGCTAGAAGTGCAAGGGCCAAGGTTGTGCCGAGGACCGCTCTTCTGAATCCGCGGCCAGCCTGCTTGGGAGCTTCGCTCGGCGTCTCAGCGGTCGAATTGTGTCTTTGAGGAATCCGTGTTTGCAACGTGATCCGTTTCTGCAAGATCGATGGTCGTTGAGACCAGGAGGAGGATGGCAGTGCGCGGACTCTCGAACCAAAGGCCCCGCGCGCAGATCTCACGGCATTGGTAGCAGATGCTGCAGTCATTTTTGACAAACAGGTTCTCTTTAGACGAAGGGCATTGGCAAAGTGATAGTGAGATGATCCTAGCCAGTGGTAAGCTTTTGAAGTTCAAACCCAGTATGCAGATTGAAAGTCATATTCTTTCCACGCTGTGAAGGAACAGTCACGATGGAACAATTGCAATTGATACTATCCTAGAATCTTGTTTCCAAGTACCATGAACTGGCTATCCGAATGCACATTTGAAGGATTCGTCATTTCAGCGGAATTGAGAGGGGAAATACTCACAACTAGGTCAAGTTACTAACACTGAAGCCGTCAGAGGCTCCGTCAGCAACAGCACACGGGATATTGAGAACCTTCAGTCCTGGTGAGCTCGTCCACAGGACTCTGTAGGCCCGAAGTGATGCCATGAACCTTCAGTTGTATTTTTGCTTGCGTCACCGGAAAATTTAGGCGGTGGGAGATTATCGCGGCAGTTTGTCAGAGGTACGAAAGGCGGTGTACATTGATGCGATGGACTCTTCCTGTTCGATATTGTTGTGCATGTTATTATAGAACTAGAATACGATGATAGTCAACTGAAAAATCATCTCAACCTTCTGTCTACATGTCCAATCACTGAGATCTATACATAGAACAACCTCAAGTTATCTTGATTCCAAACTCGTCCTTAAAACCGCGCCTCCAGAAAATACCTCATCTGAACTTGCAGGCTCGTATCCGGCGAACGAATGCCGACTTTCCCAATGGCTCGGCGGAGGCAGTGCTCCAGCAAATTCTCCAACTGCCATGATTCTCATGACCAGCTAGATGGACTTCAGCATTTGGCTGTTGATAATAATGGGGCACTTTTCATCTCCTCGCCCCCTGCGTCTATCCTGATATAGCCAGTGTCGCCATACCTCCGCGGCTAAAATTCACTTGTAGAGCGGGCCATAGCCCTTGAGTGATGTGAGTTGCGACATATCCACCCTAGCAAAAAGCGTGCAAAGTCAATATATTGGCTTTTGTCGCTTGATATGCATGGCCTTGTGGTACGATGAGCAGACGGTACCCTATGACACTCATTGAACTGTATATATAGTCACAAGCCTTGTCTCTCGTGCATCTGCTTTATATCGTCTCTAAAATATCTTATGCTTAGCTCATACTGCTTATCTTCTGCTCGAGTCATTGTTTCATTGCACGTTGGCAAATCATCAACGCCCTCCAAAAAGGTTGTTGTAATATTCTGGCAATCTGACCAAGCCCTCGAGGCCGAAATATCAGCCAATGGAGCTACCAAGCGAAGTGAACGGCACTTTGCGCTTGCGCACGAGGACGACTTCTCAGCAGGATGCTAGAGACGATGGCATGCAGTCGCCATTGGAACTCGTGTCTTCACCCATGGATTCCAAACTTCATCGGAGCTTATCGAAGGAGCCGTACCGCTTCTTCAACGTTTTCAAGGATGTAAGTCTTATGGAGGGCAAGAGGACGTTCCATCAGCCTACGGAGTCATACTAGCTAAACAAGAAATAGGTTCCTCTTGGTTCAGGTGCATTCACGTTCTGCCTCCAAGTCCACCCAGCAGGCGGCACAGCAACAACCCCTGGCCCAGCGTACCACACCCCTCGGATGCATTTCTATAAGCAACGCTTCTATCTTCCCAGCTCGTTTGAGCTCTATCACGGCGGAAACGTGGTCCGCGCCCACCACAAAGGCCAGCAGGCCAGTCCTCTACCGCAAGACCGCGTAGCACGTATCCGATACCGCGGATTTGAGGGGGTGTTCAGTCTTCGCGCCGAGCTAGACATATACACATCGGAGCTAGTGGCATTTCAGAATGAAATCAGATCGTCCGGAAGTAGCGCCAACAACAACAATAACACGAACATGACGAAACATTCCATGACCATCGTCCGGGAGGGGATCGGGCGTACCTACCGAGTGGAAGTAGGTGGGCGACAATGTGGATCAGAAGCCGCTCGGAACCAAGGGGCCTTCAAGGTACTTTACTGGAAGGGTTCCAAATCTGCTCTGTCTCTGGTAGAGGACCAGAAACACAGCAACAATGGGAATTTGAAGCTCGTCAGCCCGCAAATGCCCGGGAAGATCTTGGCAGTGTGGCAGAATCGTACTGATCCGAAAATCGTGGGGAGCCTGAGCGTGATTGAGAAGTGCGATGAAGGGGAAGAAGGGATGCTTGAGGATGTGGTGGTTAGCTGTCTGACTGTTGTTCTTGCAGAGAGGGTGTCGGGGAGAGGATGGTTGGGAGGATTGGGAAGACCCAGAGGTCGGTAACCTTCGGAGGATCCCTAGCACCTGCGTGGAGATGGAAGCTTTGGATAATTATCATCTTTATTTGATTCAGCACGGCGCATATGAGCGGCTGGTTTCCTTGATCCTCCAAAGCCTCCATGTATTGATGATCCTGGGAAGTCACTTTTAGACCACTGCACCCATGTCCTTTCAACCCAAGTGAAGCTCAGATTGATGATAATCCTCTGTCAGGTATGTGAGGTATATACATTGGTCTCCTAAGAAGAAATCTATCCGGTTCCCGTTCGGATTTATCAACTTCTCTCGCGCCTCCAAACGCCAGACCTGTTGTTCCCCGACACCAGTTGCGAATCCATTAAAGCCAGACTGCAACGAAATGCAAATGTGAACAAGTACATGAAGAAGAGGTATCGTGTAAGAGGTCACGGGAGATGGGCGAACAAAGTCCTCCAAGCATATGAACGGAAAATTCGGGATATGAAGCAGAAAAATGAACACCAGAAGAAATCGTAGTGAGCGCATGTGTGTACGGAATCCACGACCTTTTCACTCGCTCATCCTGTCCTCGTCTTCATCGTGCACAGGAGCCCGCTGATCCGCACTTTGCTCTCTGTCCTCAACCAACTCATCCTCTTTCTCCACTTTCGTCCCCTTCGGCATCTCTTGCTCTGCAGTTTCTGCTGGTGGAGGTGGCATAGACTTGGAGAACTTTGGGTCGATGGCTGCACGGTGCAGAGAGCGTTTGTAGACTTCAGCTGCATCCGGGTCACGGACTACAACTTGGATTTGATCAACTTGATCTTCCTTGGACTTGGGACGCGTGGGAGCCAAGCCTGCTTGCGCGATGGTACGGGATCGCTCGGGCTTTAGACGAGTCTTGCCCAGAATTGGATAATAGTACGCGGCTTTCTGTTTCGGTTGCAAACGACTCTTCTCGGTTTCATCGACCTCTGCAGGGTCAAAAATCGTCAACGCAATATCTCTCTGTCTCGAATCGTTGCTCAGAGTCTGAGAACTGGTGGCGTACGTCCGCATGCGGTCGAACCGATGGAATTTCGTCTTGTCCGCACCTTCATGAGTATAAAGGTTTTCGTCGTCACGGTCTGGATTGGACAGTTGTAGGCTTGCCCTGATGTTTGCCACAGAGCCTTTCTTCTCCGGTAAAAAGAGGTCATAATCCCATGGAATGGGACCAGGGTCAGGATAAAGATTCGGGTTGGTCTTGTGAAGGGCAACTTTGGCCGCATGTTCCTGACAAATGCGATCTTCGGGTGCAGATGGCAGGAGGATCGCTACGTCCATCCGCTCATCACGTTTCCCAGAATCAGCTTGAACAGGCGCTTTATCGAACTTGAATTGCACATAACCTCCAGGGTCGGGGAAGCCTTGCAGATCGGGAAGAATCGGATAGAACCCGACGGGCTTGATCTTTGAGTTCGTAGGATGGACCGGGTTAGCCCATGCGTCGAGCTCGGCCTTGGTAGGCGTGTGACCCTTGATTCTGCTCGCAGTGTCTTCCCCGACATGCTTGCTCTCTGGATAAGCAATGTCGAAGCCCTTCTGAATGTATTTCTTAATGTAAGCTGGATCATCGTATGAAACCTTGGCTTTGTCCTGGACGCGAGGTTTCGTTCTGACTGATGTGATCTTCAGAGCATCGGCAGTGCGGGGCCCAGCGGAGATGTACTGCGTTCGCCGCAAGAAGCTGACATTTGCGTTCTTTGGAGCTGGGTTCCTCAGTTGGTCAAGGGTCATCAGAAGCGGAAGATCAGCGGCGTCGAGTTGTGGCGGCTGTTCAGGTGCCATGATAGCTACAGCGATAGAGCATCAGTTGAATTGTCCGAAATGGACGCATGTTAAAAAGGCTTTGATTCGTACCGCTCTCATCGCCCAGGTGAAGTCCTGGGATACCGATCAGATCAATTGGTATTCCACCTTCAGCGTCAACGTCAATGTTCGGCTCCTCCCGTCTGGCCAGATTCGATGCAAATCCTGGCGTGAGAAAGCGTTCCAAACCCTCATGCGGGATATCGAGGAACTTCGGGGGCATATCAGGCGGAGGTAGGTCATTTCGATAACGCAGGGACGCAATATATTCCTGATGATAGCCCTCTGCAGGGCGACCCTCTTTGGATTTCGACATGACGTCTAACTTTCCAGGTCGCTGCCCTGCCTGGGGGCTACGTCTTTGGGGAAGAAGAGCTGGATATTCCAAAAGTTTATTAGCAAGATGCGACACTGTCATTGAGCATTCAAACTCACCTGAACTTAGGAACTTGGTCGCACCGGTCGCAGCTTCGGAACCGAATGTCTGAATATGCCGCGTCGTGGTAGTCGACCGGCACACCTCTGGCGAAAGTAATCAGAATCAGATGAGAAGACTCGACCAGGGACAGCAGAGAGCTGTGAAGGGCAAGGTGTGAAGGGCGGGAGTGCAGAGCAGCAATTCTGCCACTCATGACCGCCCTACTGCCCAATACACATTGACAGGACTTCATGACTGATGGCTGTAAGTGGTGAGAAACATTCTACATTGCATCTCTAGAATGCCATCAAGGAACGAATGGACTCATGTCTGTAACTTGCAGCATAACCAATGACTAGCCTGTTGAATGTTTCTCTTTTGTCATAAAAGTACATGAAAGATACCCGCACCAATACAGAATTCTAAGACAACTCAATTGCCACTTTCGTCCCATAAGAATGAATAGTGAAGCGAGAAGCAAGGAAAAATGGAGATCATCTTAATAAGCCCACATGCACTTGTACGCCAACAACCTATGACCCAACCTGTCGTACTCCAGCTGGCTAATCCAGCTGTCATTAGTCCCGCTCAACTTTCCAAAGACACTCGCACCCTTCCATACGACGACTTGAGGGTCGAGATCTCTTGGAGGCGACCCAATCATAATCTCCTTGGCGTAGCCGGGTCGAAGCTGATGAAGGCGCTCCTCGAGGAACGAGTGGAAGCCATTGACCAGACTTCCTCCTCCGACGACCATGATTCCTCCCATGAAATCTCGCATCTTGCGATCGTCGGAGCGAGCCGCATGGGCAATGGATATAAGGATCGCATGGTCCAGAGGGAATACAGGCAGAATGTCGTCACGCTCTCCCACGGATGGCGCACGAGGGGGTTGTGATGCGCCCTGAGGGGGAGCTGCGCCTGCTTGAGGAGTGCCAGCAGCCTCTGGCGCCGGTGAATTGGCGACCGAGGAGCGAGGGGTTGCGTCAAGCTCTTGCACCCGGCTAAGCGCGTTCGGCTGCTGCGAGCGACTAGGCGTTGCTTGTACGTCTAGTTGATGAGACTCTCCATTGGCCTGGCCGTTGGCAGCCGGAGGAGCAATCGCTGCCAGAATTTCTGACTGAGCCGCCGAGACTGGGTCGTTTCGCTGACCGTCATAGATATCGACGGAGCGGGCGATCAATTTCCTCCGTCCCTGGAGCTTCTCGGAATGGTCGAAGATCGAGGGCTGGAAGTAGCCCATAGGAGCGAGATGGACCTCATCGTAGGCCTTGAAAGTATACTTCCATGTATCTTGCCCCGCGACTCGAAGATGGAAATCAAACATCTGCGGAGAGACACTAGCCTCGTTCATGGTGCAAATGTTCTTCTTCAGCTCTTCCGCGAGGAGGAAGTCGTATCTCCGCCACAAGTTGATTTCGGCGTAGGGGAAGTGGTCGTAGAGCATCATTTTGATGAAAGTTTCCGTCACATCTGCACCGCCGTATTTCAGATTCACTCGCGAGTTTTCAATGCACATGCCTTCTTCCACACAACATACAGACGTCTTTTGGGCGCCAATGTCGACAACGCATGCTGAAGTATAACCTGCACCGAATGTGGCAGCCAGACTCTCCTGGATGAAGCAAACTCGTGCAAACGAGAACTCTCGCATCAACATCTCGAGCACCTGGGTAACGTAGGATTTCTCGTACAGATCCGGAATGACGAAGACGCATGAATACTGCGGCCATTCCTTTCTGCTAGTCAGGCCCAGCTGGGTCATGATCGCATTCTCCAGGATCAACGATATGTCCAGGAACAGCAGCCGTTTGCTGTCGTAGTCCTTTTCATTGCACCATCCATGCCGTAACGGCCAATAGAGCTTGTAGCGAGGATTAGAATTGTCCGGAATCCGTAAGGCGGGCTGTCCGACAATGAATTCAGGCGCTGGGTCGGGGATTTCCGTCCATTCAACGCGCATGGGATCATTATGCTCTGGAATGGCCTCCGGCACCGTCCGTCTGTTGTAATTTATAACCATTTCCTTAGAGTTTGGCAATGTCCTCCTCTTGTTCTGGCGCATGTGAACTTTGAGATCCGCACACATCGTTGTAAATTGGGACGAAAACTGTAGCATGACAGGTCAGAGAACTGGGAAATCTGACATTGGCAATATCTACTGCAACAAGGGGCACAAACCTCTGGGCCAAACATCTTCTCCGGCTCTACCAATGAACCGTCGTCCAACTTCAATCTCTTGGGCTTAGGCTCCTCGTGCTCTTCCGACTCGCTGGTATTCGACTTCCTCGCGATCACCATTGGCATAGTCTTGGGCAATGCATCGCTAGCCAACCCAATCCTCAAGTTCTGGCTTCCCACATGGATCACAATGACCTTCGATCCGACGGCTTCCGTGGGGGCCTCTTCTGCTTCCTCCATATTTGTGTCGCCATCCATTTCCGTGTCTGGCTCAGGAAGTCCCAAATCTGCCGCCTTGTTCATCGCAAGAGCACGGTCGCGGTCTTTCGCGGTCTTGGCCATGCGGTTCCTCGCTTCCTCATTTTGCAATCGAAAGGCGAGATACTGATCGTCTCGCTTGAGGTAGTCACTGTCGTAACAAGAAGTCAGCAAAAACCCATTGCTTTCACCAGTCTTCCAGCCCCCGTTTGTGATTGAGCGAGCATCGCCGCAAACTCATCGGTCGTCGTGTGGTTTGAGAGGATGGCGCATTGACAACGTACGTATAGTAGTTTTTCTGGTTGATCGGGGCTATTTGAGGCCAACTTGAGAGTTCCATATTGTTGTCTGTACGTTCCAGGCCTATGGTCCAGGTCTATCAGCTTCCGTGCCCTTGATGGATTCCATTGCGCAAAGAGCAGGGCAATTAAGGTTATCCAAATGCGCATACCTTCATCCCGGAGGAGAGCCTTTCCGGACTTTTTGCCGACCATGATGTCCTCTCCTGAACAGTCCTAGGGTTCTGAATGTCTGAAGCGCGAAGCGGATTAAAGTGTTGTTTCCGCAACAGTGGTGTAGATCATGAACTGCGATAAGACTGGAGATTGCCGATAATTCACACAAGTAGTGTTGTAGTCATCTGCATGGACAGACAAGAGAAACTCCTGTAGAGTGAAAGAACGTCCTGCTGGCAGGGAGGCGACAGTCAGGTGTAACACACGGCAATGACCAGCCCACTGCGTAGTGACAATGTTCAACTTCAATTGCGGGCTTCCAGCCTTTCGCCCTTCCATCCCGCTTGGTGAGCGAGCTTGGGCCAGCCGGATCGGTTGGTCCATCTGCTGAATCAAAACTCCCAAATCGGGTTGCCACAAGACAAGCCAGGTCTTATTGACACCTCACGATTATCTTGGTGATCAATGAGAAACACATCCTCAACCTCATATCCAGGACATGACATGAACCGGACTGGCCACTTGCTCGGCAGTGTTTCGTTTCTTACAGACCGAGTCCTTCTTAGTCCCCCTGTTTATAATATCTTCGCCCTCCGCAAACTCCGCATCCTGCTCACTCTTGGAAGAACGCTCTGGCCTGAAAGCAAGGCCATATCTTGTTTTGCTCTCTTTGTTTCTTCTTGCTGATTCCTTTTACCCTACAACACGATGGGCGGCTCGTTATCCCGCTTATGGTCGTTACTATGGACCAAGAAAGAAATCCGCATTCTGATCCTCGGACTTGTACGTCAATGCTGTTTCGGACCACGCGATACGGTGCTGGCGCATTCTTTGGGCTGATTGAACTCTCTGGAGCGGTTTAGGATAATGCTGGAAAGACTACACTCCTCTATAGATTGAAGGTATGACGGTGACGTTCTGGGAATCCTTATGCGTCATTCCTGAGGCAGGCTTGCTAATCCACATACACCATTTCCAGATCGGAGAGGTTGTCACGACGATACCCACAATTGGCTTCAACGTCGAGTCAGTGACGTACAGGAATCTGAATTTCAATGTCTGGGTAGGTCAAATCTTGACGGTTGTTGTTTTCCGCCTCGTGTTGCTAATCAACTCGCTCCCGGCGCAGGATCTCGGAGGCCAGACATCCATCCGTCCCTACTGGCGATGTTACTACGCGAACACCGCGGCTGTCGTCTTCGTCATCGATTCCACAGATATTGAACGGCTGGGTATCGCTGCAGATGAGTTAGCAGCGATGCTGAATGAGGAGGAGCTCCGTGATGCGGCTCTATTGGTCTTCGCCAACAAGCAGGACCAGCCCGGAGCCAAGGGCGCGGGAGAGATATCGGAGGCCTTGAAGTTGGGAGAACTCCGAGATAGGAATTGGAGTATTGTTGCATGCTCTGCCATCGATGGTAAAGGCATTAATGAAGGCATGGATTGGTTGGTGGTAAGTACTCACTTGATTTCTGTTCTCATTGCCAGGATTTGGATCCGGTGTCCTGACTGATGCATGATGCATAGCAAACCCTTCAATCGGAAAACGCATAAACGCTGGCGTCTTTGTGTCGTGCTATAGAAATGCCATTGATATGTTTCATTGATCCCCATTTGGACCGCGAGGTCCGCATCTATGCATCGAGGTTCGAGGTCTATTCCCCGAGCTCGTTTTTGTGATTACCCTGCTCGCAGTGGGCTCGTTGTCCTCTTTCCTGCCTGCTTTTCTTGGTTTGCAGCTTTCAATATGTAAACGTAGCTCTAATCTAATCAATGCCGAACTTCCTACTTCAGCTTAAATATATGGCGATGAACGGCCATCTGCTGGCGAAGTTGCTGACGCAAAGCGACGTAAGCTTGTAACTGGACCATATGGCTAATGATCGTGAAAAACCCAGCTGGAACAGCAAAGGGAGTGGACGAGCTCATGTGAATGGCCGTGGCCGGGGATATCAAGGCATATATTGAAGTCTATGACTTTGTCAAATTGATGAGAGGTTGTAGACTGTAGACCAATCGGAGATCGAGGGAAGAGCTGGTTTGACTCCTGAGAATCCCAGAATAGTGAGCACTGAATTGAGACTGTTGACGATCGTCGTTAAGGATCCCTTGCACTGTTCTGGGGTTGGTGGATTCAACTGACACAGGTGGAGATCAATGGGGTCAATGGATAGCTACTCGGGAGGATCAACAATAGGTTCAATCCTGCACCGTGCATCAAGTCCTGATGATCATGATTATTTTCCTTGAGGCATGACGTTGTCACCGCAGAAATGATACTGTCGACTTTTATCGGGTTATACGTGACATTCATGAGCTTTTTCGAGAAGGAGTGGATACTGCCTGCGTAGAGGATCTGAATAGTAGCTTGCTAGTTCAGATTGCCTCAGTTGAGAATGAAATGGAGCGCGATGATGCTTCTTTTCCGTCTGACATTGTTATCTCCAAACACAACGCCGTTGGCATCATGATCCTTCCGATCAAGGCTCGCGAACGAGGCCGATAACCGGAACCTTTGCGCTGAGATATCAATTGAGACGGATATCCACCCTGGAACGATCATTAGGGGCAAATTGTCGTAAGCGGTCTTCCAAGCCACAGTATGCGATAGCCCGAGAGGCAGAGACTGCGATGCGTGCCGTACAGAGGGGTGGATGCCAAAGTGTGCTGGCAAGCCCCACGCTGATTGGTTCCGCCATGCCAGTTCAATCTCACGCAGCGAAGAGGAAGAGACGCCAGACGATGCCTCTTTCGAGTTCACGACTTCAACCTTACTCCAGGAACTTCCGTGGATAATTCATTTCGAGGCTCCATGTCCAGCGGCTGCCCGCACATGCTGGCAAGACGCTCTCTTACTTGATGGAGGCACCAACGGGGAGAGAGAGCGGCGCCTTCTTCCCCCCTGACCTGTCCTTCTCAATGTAGCAAAGCCCACTGCAGGCACCTCAGGCAGATCGTCTACCGTTGTTGTTTGTTCCCGGACGGGGTTGCAGTCTTAGTCTCCAACCTACGTAGCTAAGTTTGGAGCTCTCTCGTGGATCCTGAGGTATACTTCCATACGCATCCTTAGTTCTTGCTACTTTTACCGCCACTCGAACCATACCTGGAGCCATTGCCCTCGACCGGTGATAGTCAAGCATTCACTTTGGCGCCGCTCTTATCCTATCCTGACCCATGTGTCCCCCTGATAGGACATGATAATGCTATCAAGGCATCCGGGGCCATTCTCTTTGTACTAGAGGGGCAATGGTGGGGCATGAGCTGTTGTGTTGTCTCGAAATTGAGGTTGAACTGGAGAAGATGCTGCCCTTCAAGAACCTGCGCTTTCTCTCCCAGTACTTCTTCTGTTCTTCAGTGCTGGATCTCATCGATTGAACATCCTCCTACTTGCATCGCTCCAGTTTTTTCACGCCTGCGCTATGGCTTCAGTCAGTAGTGCATCTGCTGGCTCCCTCATGCACAGCATTAGCTGGCTTCATGTATACATTGCGAGTGCTGGCTTGCTGGTCTGCGCCCTTGTTGCCTCTGTTCTCTTCATCTCATTCCAGAAGTCCAAGATCGATTATAATAATGGAATAATCACCTTTTTCAAGTTTGCATATGCCACCTTTCTGAAACCCCATGACAAAGGTGTCGAAGGTCAGCAGCAGGCATTGGAAAGTTTCTACAAGACTCAGGTAAGGGACCAGAACTGCTCGACCATCAACATGGTCACTACTAACAATTGACAGGCTACTGTCTACGATGCCACCCGCAAACGTCTTCTCCGTGGTCGAGAGGACATGCTAGGATTATTGGCTGCTCAGTTGAAGTACAAGATGGAGAACAACGAGCTTCAACGTGGCAAGGCCATTTGGGTAGATGTATGACGCTCTTCCACTTTTTCATGCAGACTCTCGCTAATCGCTGACAGATCGGTGGAGGCACTGGGTAAGCTTTTTGAGAGTCCCGAAAAAAAATAGCCGCCATAAGGAGCTCCGTCTAATTTGGGTGCAGATACAACATCGAAGCCATGTCCGCCTTTGTCCCAGTCGAATCGTTCTTCTCGCACGTGTACCTGGTCGACCTTTCTCCTTCGCTCTGCGATGTCGCCCGTCAACGTTTCGAGCGGTTGGGATGGAAGAATGTCAGCGTTGTTTGCCAGGATGCGCGCTCGTTCCGCTTGCCAGACAGCGATGATAATAGCCCAGAGACCAAGGTTGCGAATTCCAACGGAGGCGCGGATGTAGTGACTATGAGCTACAGTCTTTCCATGATTCCAGGTTAGCTCTTTGGGGTATCAAACCACGCGAAGATGTTGCTTCTAACTCTGAACAGACTATTACAGCGTGGTTGACTCTCTGACATCCCTGTTGAAGCCGACTGGCATCGTTGGAGTTTGCGATTTCTATGGTACGCTGCGTTCCGATTTTCCATGAGTGGTCAGGACTGACTTGTATTCAAGTCCAAAGCATTGTTGATGTCTCCTGCCGCAACTACACGGGCGGGGTCTTCAACCGCCATGTCAACTGGCTCGGCCGTGTGTTCTGGCGCGCCTGGTTCGACTGTGACCGCGTGAGTCTTGAGGCTGCTCGCAGAGACTACCTGGAGTATCGCTTTGGAACCGTGCTTTCTGCCAGTGAAAGAAACTATCTGCTCGGAGGCATCCCCTACTATATCTTCATTGGTTGCCAGAAGGACATCGTATCCGGCCCATCAAGCAAAGAAGCTATCGAGAAACTAGACGCCACCTTCACCGAGTCCCCCTATCTCTCGCCCGCAAATCACCGAAAGGAGATGGAAAAGGCTGTCGAGCAAAGCGCGCATGAGATCCGATCCAAGGCGTACGAATCCGCAGTTGTCAATCTCAGCTCGAACCTGCCTCTACCATCATCTTTCTACCAGAATCATCATCACCGCATCTATTACAATGATTTGCTTCCGAAACATACACAGTTCAAAAACGAGTACATCTACGCATTCAATTGGGAAGATCCTCGCGTGGATCATCGTCTGTTGAACATCGGAAGCGATGATGTGATTCTGGCCATCACCAGCGCTGGCGACAACATTTTGGATTATTTGCAGAAGAACCCACGAAGAATCCACGCAGTCGATCTGAATCCCAACCAGAACCATCTCCTTGAGCTAAAAGTGGCAAGCTTCATGGCCTTGAGTCATCGCGACGTGTGGAAAATATTCGGTGAAGGAAAGCATCCTGAATTCCGCGAGCTCCTGCTCTCGAAGCTGAGCCCGCATCTCTCCAGTCAAGCTTTCCAGTACTGGCTGGAGCAGACTGACATTTTCACGTCGAAGTGGAGCAAAGGACTGTACGAGACTGGCGGTTCGCGGATTGCAATCAAGATGGTCCGATATCTATTCAAAATGTTCGGCTTGGAAGGCGAGGTCCGCAAGTTGTGTGAGGCTCAGACCTTGAACGAGCAGCGTGAAATCTGGCCACGGATCCGTCGAGTGCTCTTGAGCAAGCCGCTCAACTGGGCTATCGTTAGTACCGAGTGGTTCGCATGGAAAGCTGCCGGAGTCCCTCGCAACCAGCGGAACATGATCATCGATGACTACCTCAAGAGAAACGGCCTGACTGAGGGTATGAAGAAGGGATCAGACGTCAGCGGCCAGTCTATCTGGGAGTATGTGGTCAACACATTGGATCCAGTGGTCAAGGATACCTTGATCAGCAACGACAACTACTTCTATCTTTTGTGCTTGCAGGGTCAATTCTCCAGAAAGTGAGTGGCACACCAGCCATGGCTGTTGAGATGAGCGAACTGATTGATTATAGATGTCATCCGACCTACCTGTCACCCAAGGCGCATGCGAAACTGTCGTCACCTGGTGCTTTTGATGGCCTTCGCATTCACACCGACGAGATTAACGAGGTGATCAATCGGATCACTCCTGGGACTCTGACCATTGCAGTGGTAAGTAAACCCGAATTCACTGATTTCTAGGAACTTGTTCTCACTGTCGTCTAGATCATGGATTCTATGGACTGGTTCGATCCCAAGGGAGACGAAGCGGCTGCCCAAGCGAAGAAGCTGAACCACGCTCTGAAGATTGGTGGCCGTGTTCTCCTCCGCAGTGCCAGTATTGATCCCTGGTATGTTAAGCATTTCCAGGACAATGGCTTCGCCGCACGTCGTGTGGGTGCAAGATTCCCTGGAACATGCATAGACCGGTAAGTTGTACAATGTGCTCTATCGATTGAACAACATCGAGTACTGATAAGAGACAGTGTCAACATGTATGCTTCCACCTGGATCCTGACTAAATCCAAGGAGCTGGGCCGTCCAACTCCGAGCAGAGCCATCTCTGCATTGTCTCTTCCGGATAACATCAACAAGAGATCCAACAGTGTTGAACGCCTGCAAATTTAGGCCCCAGGTGACTATCAGTTGAGGAGATGGGCACAACCTAAAAAATACCCCTTTCACGTTGTATGCATGATTTCTGACTCCTATGAATATCTTGCTGTCATGACCATCATCATTAGTTTCCCTGATGCCTTGAAAATTGGTTCTGCACATCTTTAACCTGCGAGTATCTAGACCTCAGAATTATCTTTGTAAATAGTTCTACTCTTTTGGCTGGGCCAATACTCAGAAATTGGATTTTATTCTTTTCCTATCTCCCAGCTCTTGGTTATGGCTTCCGCCATTGTTTTCTTTCCGGTGGTCTTTTCCCCCATATCAGCTTGAGCCTCTTGCTCGGGCTCTTTCCTGCAGCCTCCCAGCCTCGTGCACAATGGAGAGAATGCATAAGGACAAATTGGCAAATAATCCATCAGATAGCATCACCATGAAGAGAGCAGTGAAGCCAGCTGTCGTCTCGAAATGAAAATCCATCGACATCTAATTATTAAGGTACCTAGTAATGTGTACATCGAAAGGAAGTGAATCGAACAAAGAGTCAAGAACCATGATACAAGATGTAAAAAGTTATCGCATCATCAAATCGAGTATCAAGCAGAGTAAGAGAATCGTCTAGACAACAAACAACTATGTCAGTGTGTTCTTCTTCCTCTTCTTCTTTGAACCCTT